>PDGT01000007.1:4184980-4259234 GCA_003671415.1 Megathymus violae
ATCTGTTTTCATCACATCCGGCACAAACTACGTTTGAACAAGGTTTTGTAATAAGTAAAAGAACTCACAAAGCAGTATGAAACTAGTTGATATCTGGTTCTTGGCCATATTAATAATGTTGATGGTCAAAGTAGTTATAATTAATACAGCTGTGTGTGGGCCGGACCTATTGCTTGCTATAATCTGATCCTTATCGTATTCTTGCGCGAGATCCTTCGATTAAATAAAGAATACCAGGAAAAGGTAAGATTAATAATACATTACCTGCGACCATTTATCTCTTATTAGGTTGTTATTCCCAAGTGCGTTGTGTTCAGTCTTAAAGAAGTAGCTACTTAAACAACCAAAGGCTTATTATTTCTACAAATTACTATTCTATAAAATATAAGTTCTTTGATATATCGTGGTAAAAAAATTCAGATTCCCATTAAGGTAACCTGAGGACAAAAAATTTATTCCCTTATATTTTCTACTGAGCGAGCTTTCGGATAAGATTCCTGGTCATATAATACAATAAAATACACCAGCAAAGAACAAAATATAATTAATATAAATTCAGTGTTAGCAAAAGGCGGTCTTAGCGCTGATAGCGATCTCTTCCAGACAACCTTCGGGTAGTACAGGTCATTTTGAAACGAGGGAGCAGAGCTGCACATGTATATATTAAACATTCATTCATACATACATATACACTAACGTGATTATAAAAAAAATATAACAAAATAATAATAAAAATATACCACTTGATGAAAGTAGAAAACAAAAAGCCTAAATAATTTATAATAATACGTAATATAAACCAATTAGAAGCTTGAAAGATGAAAGGGATTTGGAATGTCGAATACTTGGAAGCACGAATTCCACAGATGAGTAGACAGTCAATGATTATTCATAAAATATACTTGTATCTACAATGTGTGACAGAAGAATCATGATCTGATGAATTAAAGTTTTCAGGTATTAGTCGTTCTTCATGTATTAAAAATGTTGTACAATAAAATTAATTTTATAAAAAGTTGTATAAGAAATAGAACTAAACCTGGGATGGTCTATATGTCGGTAAAATTCTCTTTCACTGTTTTAAATACACTCACTTCAGTCACTGGATCAAACCGGATCAAGGCGTTAAATACAGAATTTTAATTCAAATGATTAGCATAGAAGTGTTTGTGTGTTGTGTTTTAGCTCAGTCTGTGTCTGTGAGGCGTCTGCGTCTGCAATGAATGAGTCATACGCGTAGGCGCCTAGTGCTGCTACGCACATTGCGCCTTCTAGAAATGCTACATAATTATATTTCATGCTCCAATTACATCCACGCTCGCATCTCCTTGTTGTTTTCAACTTCATTTGTTGGTTTAGTTTGAATGAATTCTGTTAAATGTTAGACGATGTTTTACGGGTTATAAAAACTTGTTTAAACTGTTGTTAGGAGACAATTAAGTTGTTAGCGTAAAAGTCGATATACGGTTGTTTAGAAAGAATTAAGCTGTCAGCGTAAAAGTCGATATTGAACCCATTCAACTGAATAAATTGACTGACACTGACACCCGATTACAAGGATTCCTTGTTTACTCTTTCACATAAGTCTGACATAACATGAATAGACCTGACCAAGAGTGGTTTTAATCATTACATAATGTCGACCTTAGCCAGCTTCGAACCTAGAACACCATAGTTCGGTAAGTAAGAGGTTCGTACACATAAATCTGGTATGTAGCATACGTGTGGGTACAATAAGCGACGGAAGTGGTTACCTATAGATAAAATATACATCATTAAATTAATTACACACAATTAGCATATGAATAAATTTACTTTACGATACCCACGCCCTAATTAACTTGATTTAAATATTCTTGATAGCATAGTGGTATTGAAATTGGTGTTCCGCTCCATGAATCCAGGTTTGACTTGTTCTCGTAGTTTTTAAGTATGTAAACGTGAACAATATGTGAGTTTTCGAATTAATTATAATTAGTCACTCTCACCAAATATATTTTGGGGATATAAAACATTATGAGGAAATTTGGACATCAGAAAATTATGTCATTGTTGGCGTGGTAAACAATAGCTCGAATGGTCCTGAAGAAATATTTTGAGGAGTTGGTAAAAGTAAAATAAAGTTTGATTATAAAACCTAGAAAGCAATATAATGTCTATACAGTGGTAATCTTTGCCTAAATATAGCGTCATTAACTCTGCGTTTTATTAGCGATTCGCGATACTTATACGGGTCTTGTTTACGAGGTTTTCAGACTAGCGATATCATAATTATTATGATCGGTTTGAGCTGTAATTTAAAAAAGAAAATAATCTGCTGTGATCCGTGTTTTTTTTTTTTATTTTAATAGTCGACAAACGAGCAGACGAGCCACCTGATTGTAAGTGGTCACCGTCGCCCATGGACATCAGCAAGACCGAAGGAATCACTGATGCGTTGTCGGCCAGGAAATGAGAAGAAGGTTAGAAAGAAAGTACTGGCTCTCAAGCCCCCAGCCGGAACACGACGAGTCGTTTGGCGGCTGACTCAAGCAGGAGGGTGGTAGCTAGCCAGGCAGGCTTCACGGAAAGATAATAATACCAGTAATAATATTAATGACTTAATAATAATACTGATAATATAATCCTTACGTGACGCCCTACCACCAAGCAGAAACCGTGTGCTTGTAGGATTTGAATTGCAATATCAAATGAACACAGAAGTTTAATGAAAAAATTATAATACTTTATATAATTGTCTCCTTGGAAAACATGCCACCGTACTTTCAAGATGATGATAATCTATATAAAACAATAGTAAACCTAATGATGTCTAATCAAGGCAAATAATATAAAATTTTGAATAATCATGTAAGTATATATAATTAATTATTCAAACCGAATGAAGTCTGAGGGGGCCGCTAGAATAATATGTATAATTAATATTGGTTTTTGGATTTAATCAATCACTAGAAATTATTAGTATCAAACCATACGAGTTCAATCATTTAGATTTACTACGAGCATATCAATGTCGGTTTCCGCGGTTCAATTTAATATGCACTTATGTATATTTGAATGTCAGTATATTATTATTTTGCCATTGAGCACTGGGTGCAAGTCTCAGTGGCAGCGCCAACTCGCCTGTGGCACGAAAGTTGCTTATTACAGCAATTTCCTCTATGGGAAGCTAAAAGATATTAACTGGAGTCGTGGTTATAGCATTAAGCTATATGCAGACATGAAATATTATAGATATTATCATTACCCGGCGGTATGTAATGAGACAACATTCACGGTGTTCCAGACAATGTGAGCACGTTAGATTACATCTAATGGGACCACCTTAGGTGCTTTAGATATCAGCATTTTTTTGGAAACTGTCTGTGCCATTATGATGATATGAGTATATCGAACGAGTACCATGACAATAGCATTGTACAGAAGTTATCAATATCTTTCGTCGGTCCTATCAAAAAACTAACATACCGGTGACACGTCAGGAAAACCTTAAATAATTATTGCTTTTATCACAGCAATATGTGGTTCACGTTAGGATTTGAAGGCATCAAGGTTTGAAACTACGACATCGTTTATGTATATAATCATTGTAAAAGCTTAGTGGTTTAGAATTCGGCCTTCCGTAGAGAATCTCTGCGTTTGAATCCTATAGGCGCTCATTAATGCGACAGTTACGTATGCATTAAAGTTAATTATTAGTCAGATACTTTCGTGAAGGAATAATGGCGAGGAATCCCGCATCGTTGGAATTCTCTATATTGTTCCGAAAGGTATGTAAAATGTATGAATCGGTATTTGTCCATGTGTGATGGACTATGGTGGTAACACAGAATAAGAGGTCATTCTACAAGGAGAGTGATACCCGACATAATGTACGCTGATGGTTTGTGATGATATAAAATCTGTGGCGTAAGCTATAGCTTGCGACATACTTCTGTTAAATTATTCAAAATTTTTAGTAAGTATATTAGAAGATGTATTTATATGCATGAATTAACACATATGCATCGACAATGATAACTCGAAAGTACGAGTTTCGACCTGTATTTTCTTGGAAGCCTAATGCGGAATGTATTTTCACTTTTTTTTATTTAATTAGGCCCCTGAACAGAAAATTTTTATGAAGGCGACTTTCATTCATACGACTTCCTAAAAACGGATGTCAAGGCAAGTTTTTGCAAATGCCTTGTTTATTGTTGAAGCCCGACATAATTATCTACTCTGATGGTTTGTGATGACACGAAATCAGCGCCGTAATCTATAATTTGCGACATACTTCTTTTAAATTATTCAACATTCCTAGTTAATTAAAAGATTTCAGTGTATTTATACGCATGAATTAACACAAATGCATCGACAATGATAACTCGGAAGTACGAGTTTCGAACTGCATTCTCTCGGATGCCCAATGCGGACTGTATTTTCACTTTTTTTATTTAATTAAGTTCCTGAACAGACGATTTCTGGGAAGGCAACTTTCCTTCATACGAATTCCGAAAAAGGGATATCGAGGTAAGTTTTTGCAAATGTCTTGTTTATTGACGATTCCTTTGTCAATATCTATAATCCGATGGGCGAAACTTGATGCAATTAAATATTTTTTTTATATTTTTAGATAAAAAAAAAATTGTGAATATTAATTGATACCTGCGTAAATTCGTATTGGCGCAGTATAGTATTATAAGTTCCATATATGCTTAATTAAGAGGAGAGTTCGGTGCCCTTGAAGACGATTGGTATTCATTAAATCTTATTGGAGCAATCTTTTGTGAAGCTTTCATAGTGAATTGACCGGTCTGAAATAATAAAATTATATGTAACTACTGCAAGTTTTTTGCACTGGAGCAGATTCAGATCTTAGTTCCGTTTGTCCTCCACCTCTGACTATCCCGTTAAAATGTATGGATGATACCTTTTGGGAATATTCTGTATCATTTATACATTCGTAAAATGGGAAATTAGTAAGCTAAATAACATATTGTTATATAAATGAAATGAATAGATCGTATTAAATTATTCTTGACGGTTACAATAAAATAAATCACAATAATTTATAATAAAAAATAGTATAAAAGAAGTATAAGTCACTTATTAACATAGTATTGGCCACTATAGCTAGGTCCGTCACTTCTCCGGCGTGCAGCGTGGGGTCTTCGAAGACAGAAGCGTGCTTTAGGGCGCACGAGGTGGTCGGAGTCTCCGCTGTTCAACGCGCGGATACCTCGGAGTCGAGAGTGAGAAACTTACAGAAATTGTTGTTGCGAGACTTCCCGAGACAGTTTGCGTTAAGAGACTGCCAGATACTGTCTGTCTGTCTGTTTGTTCCGGCTATTCTCTGAAACGGCTGGACCGATTTTGACGGTACTTTCACTGGCAGGTAGCTGATGTAATAAGGAGTAACTTAGGCTACTTTTATTTCTACTAAATAACTTTTTTGTTAAATTCCACGCGGACGAAGTCGCGGGCACAGCTAGTCCTTAATATATTTCTATTAAAATATTAACTATGATAATTTTAAGTCATCTTACTTATCAATTCCAATATCAACAATAAATTTAAAACTTATTGCTAAGATACACAGAACACAAACGACGGTATCTTTAAGATTACTCGTAGATAAAGCTCTAATAAATTCGCTCAACAAGTTGTATATGTTGTATGATAGATTAAAACAGAAGGATAATATCTAATTTATTCGTCTATGTATACGAATTCGTTTCGCCGCGAGTAGCGTGACTGAACATCGCCATACAAGGTCATACGGCGGTATTAGGACACGACAAGGCCATACATACTGTTGAATAAGAGGCTCACCATGAAGATTGTATGTAAACCTGATTTACATTAGATCGTTTTATGTAGTGGTTTTAGACGTTCATTAAGAACACTGTGTATTTAAAATGTAACTGGATTTAACATTTTTGTATATTTCATATATACATATACTACTGCAATCGATATTTTGAATAATTTAATAAATCACCGCTAGATCGTGTCGGCTTGTACTCATAGTTATATAGAAATATCCGTTGGTAAAAACCATAGATAATAAAGAAAGATGTACCCAATCTCCATTATGTAGCGTGATCCCAAGGCTGGGTTATAAATAATTTCTTCTTTGTTACATCCATTACATTTAAACTGAACAAAAATGAGTAATTAACTTTTTAGAAAGACAAACAATTGATCCAAAATTCTTTATTGCTAATTAAGCCGTAAAATAAAAAATATTGCGCAATAATAGGATATAAAGAAATTACATTACAGCTTCACAATGAACCGTCTTAATTCTAGTTCACACACATATCGTGGGAGAATACGGTGTAACATCAGTCATCAATCACACATAATTGTTGAATATCACCATCTACGATGGACGCAATGCGTAACCGTACTATAATATCCACTATGATTATAATATTTATAGTATATAAAATTCTTTTGTCCGTGATTGCCACTGAATTCCTCCTAAATAACTGGTTCTATTTCGATGACGTTTTTTGTGTGTGTTTAAGTGGATGGATGGTTTAGATTCACAATTCTACCCGGTAGTAGGTGACGCTGCGATCGTGTGTCGAATCAAGATCGGTTGTTTTTATCAAGATCGGTCCAGCCATATCCGAGTGACATAACATACACAGAAGGATTTTATATACAAATATACATACTTTACTTACTTATAACTCAATGGCAAATGTCGCTTAGGATATAGTTTATCGAAAATTAGAATAAAGAAAACACGTTTATCTAACGTTAATCTACTAATAGCGGGTGAGCATAGCGTGTTCGGACAGGACAACTTGTGCCAGGTCCGCTAGTAAGCATTATAAAATAGTTGCTAGTATTAAAATGTTAAATAATTGAATTACGGACTTGTTCACTAAAAACGATGTCCAAGATTATGAGAAATCAGTAAAATACTAGGCAAGTAACGTTGCGGTTAAGATACTGAAAGAGTATGTATTTGGTAGAAATGCGAGAAGAATTAACGCTGCAAGATACATACAGTTAGTGAGAAAAGAGAGAGGAAAAAGCGGCGCGGCGACCCGATATGGAGCATTACGTCTTCATGCTAATTATAGAAAGTTTAATTTGCCTTAATGTACTCTATTTGTATTATGGAAGCGCCCAGGCGGAAGATCTGCAAAACAAATAATGTGTAATACGGCGCGAAAAACAATGTAAAGTGAGTTATCTAAGTTACTAGGTCACTGTGAAATTTTGTGTTTGGAATGTTAAATGTTGTTATATTAATCATACCACACAAAATTAGTAGGGATGTTATGGTTCTGAAATTTCGGATCCAGACACGGATACGGATATATGAATAGTATTTTACCGGTTTCGGGTACGGTTACGGATATGAAATTATTTCGGATTATCCGGTTGTTTCGGATAATTTAAATTTTAATTAAAACTGTCTCGAGATGCTCAAGGCTCAGACAGCGAAAACATGTCATAACGTGTTTCATTTAGATTCTGCCCCTATCTCAAATTATTCAAAACTTTTTTTTCGATTCATTTACGGTTTTGGATACATTTTTATTTCGGACATCCCATAGTTGCGGTTACGGTTACGGAGCTTGGGAACATCGCTGAAAATTAGTAACTTTTTATTTTACACTGTATAATAAACCTAAATTACGAATAATTAAAACGTTAATACGATTTTAATCTAAATAAGCCGAAATAATTCACGCACGGTCCGCAGTATCAAATTCAACTATAATTTATGAATTAATTATTATGTTATCAATTAAATGATACAGCTTAAAGTAATGTTCAAAACCTGTTACATTGTTAATTAAAATTGTAGCTATAATTGCTTGAGGGATTTACTGGATATCTGTGTCAAAGGGAAGGGTTTCTAACAATAATACTTCACACTCGTTTAACGCGTCAACATTACCGAGTTGAATTAATCCTGAAGTTTAATTTCACTCGAATCAAGTACAGGATGTCGAGGCTAATGCACACATATAGCAGAAAATTAAACGAAACCTGTTAATTGAGATAGAGCCAATGATATTTCCCAGCTGCAGTGGGTGTTTATGATTATTAAATCATTTAAATTCATTCATTTGTATAGAGTAACTTCATTAGAAGTTCAGTTAAACTGCTGTTAGAACGCTAGCTGATTACTCTATACAAATTTAATTAAATTTGATGAAATGAGAGGAATGAGAAAGAATGAAATGAGAACGAGAGATTTAGTTTATTGATCACGTAGTTTGATTTAATTCCGTATTTTGATCCTTTTGATATAAGTATCTATAGACCGTAGACAAAATAATAATTACGTAAATTGAGAGGTAAGTTTCTTTACTTTTTTGACGTTAACATCTTACAGCGCATTATTAAATCAAGTTTAGAGTTATTTTCGAGACGAAGCGAAAGTTACGCGCGCAGTAATACGCTGAAATTTTTTATTTGAAAGGAACTTTAGACTTGATACCATTGCATTTTCCATTGGTCTGACTGGGCATCCATCACGAGCACGATAGTTGTATCAATGTAATGGTTAATATCTAAGCGACGTGCACGTAATAAAACAATTCAGATTGTTAGTTTATACGCACTCGTAAGAAAAGTTGATTATTGATGGCATCCTGAAAAAAAATGTGACGATAGGTATGAAAAAGTTTTAATATACAAAGTTATTCTGCTTATTAAATTACTCAAGGTGGCCCCGAAACGTGTTTAGAAAGTCCACCTGCTGAAATTACAATACAAACAACATTTACCGTAACTGGCAGTCACGTTCGCCACGATTCTACATGTAAACACTGAACAATGTTTATTTTGTAAGTATAAATAACTTAATGTTTTACTTCATAACCCCTTTCAGGTTACTCGGTAACCATATGCTGGCACTTCGTTCAAACTTGTGATTGTTTTATCTCTTTTATGATAAAATAAATTAATAAAAAATTACATAAATTACAAATAAACTCTCTTCACGGAATCACTTGTACACCTACTCGCTACTAAACTACTATTAATGTACTTTGCAACAATCCGCAAACAATGTATGATGATATATATTTCTATACCCAACACATGTTTCGCTCCGAAACAGAGCATCATCAGGGTAGTAGACTACGAGTGGTAACCACAAAGTGAGCGCCTACCCGGTGTAAATTGGTACTTTGCAAAAGCTTCACTTTATTTATACACCGAGTTCCCTAGCTACATGTGTCCTTCAGTGTTCATGAAAATTTGTTAAACATTGTCGACTTTTTAAATTTTGTATGTCAATATTTAGTGTTACAATTGATTATACTAATAATCTCAAAAAGTTTTGTCACGTACGAATAGGGGTAGTTTAAATTGGGCTAGTAATTCACCGAATTAGCTTTATTGGCAAAAACCCAAACAAATATGGTTGTTGTTATTTGGGACTACCTACGCGGCGGCGCCCTACTTGAGGGGGTGCGGCTCACGCGTGGGGATTTCGGGACTCGAGGTAACTCTGCTTACCCGGGCAGTATACTCGAGGAGGTCAACAGCCCCCTGGTGACGTAACCCCGCTAACAAATATGGTATCAGAAATATGGCATTTTACATGTGACGTAGGTACAATAGTAGCAGTGATGTATGCCATATTGAATGTGTTTAAAGAATGAATAACCAATGAGCATTTACAGTATGGAGTACAGGCGCCCCATGACCAGGTGGATTGATGACCTGAAGAAAACGACTGGGAGCCGTTGGATTCAGAGGACCTAGGTTTGGTCGGAGTGACACCAACTAGAGGAGGCATATGTCCAGCAGTGCACTGTGAAAGATTGATACATAGATAGAACGTCATAGATAGATAGATAGAATAGACGTCACCACGAGTGGTTAATGGTAATATCCTGATTATATTTTTTTTATGTTTAAAAGCCGACAAACGAGCAGACGAGCCACCTGATGGTAAGTGGTCACCGTCGCCCATGGACATCAGCAAGACCATAGGTATCACTGATGCGTTGTCGGCGGGGAAATGAGAAGAAGGTTAGAAAGAAGGTATTGACTCTCAAGCTCCCAGCCGGAACACGATAAGTCGTTTGGTGGCTGACTCAAGTAGAAGGGTGGTAGCTAGCCAGGCAGGCTTCACGAAAAGATAATAACACCACTAATAATATTAATGACTTAATAATAATACTGATAATATAATCCATACGCGAAGCCCTACCACCAAGCAGCCTGGCTTCTGTCGCCTCTTACGACACCCTGTTCTGCCAGCATGGGATTGGGGGTAGTATTCTAAGCCGCCCCAATACGGTTAAAAATGTTATAGTAATACTAGCGTCGTACCATACAATATAATACATACAATACAATACAATAGATACAAATATTTTTCTTTAGTACACATCACTTGAAAATACGCCCCGAAACATCGGTGTGGCTTTGAGTACAATGTTCGCGTTTTAGAGGAGCGTAAAGGTAAGTTTGTAGAAAATTAAGTAAAAATACATTGTATAAATTTTGTATAGAAAACACACATCAATATGTAAATATATACAACACCTATATAAACGAAGCATCATCTCGAGAAAACGAGTATCTACCAACCAGACTCATGATTGAAGGTCTCATCTAGAAAGCCTGGAAGATGTGACATCACGTCACTCCAGTGGGGATTGGTGGATTAATAATTTGTTAAATCAAATATCAAATATTTCATACCGAAACCTCTGACAAGCCTCAAATCAACGGCTAGTTTATGAATCGCTGCATTCTTTCTACTTATGGAATAATATTTAGCTGTAGATACATGATTTAGCGTTTATTTTTATAAATACACATGCAACATACAATGCATAAAAGATGTATTGTCCACCAAGGACAAGAACATCACATATTTTATAAATCTCAGATATAGGTAAGGGGATATATGTAGGTATCGGTAACACATAGTAAAGCGTAAGAAAAATGCAGTGTCATTTTTGAAAGCAGACTCATCTAAAAAAAACATTGGGTGGAAAATAAGTTACCGAAAAGAAAATATATTTGTATCTCATATGTTCATTTTAATTAGTGATATTTTTAAATTATTTGGTGCAGTAACGGACGATTTGGCAATAAAGGCTTATCGTTCGACCCCTTCAATCTCATGGGAGGTAGAAACGAGTTTTATAATATCATCGCTAAGGACCTCTCGTTAATTCGATGAGGGCATCTAATTGGAAAATTCATTTCAATTAATGTCGATGGATTCTTAATGTATAATGGATTGAACCCCGGAAGGGTCAATCGCGAGATTAATGAGGTCATTGGTATTTAATTTTTCTTCGGTTACATCTTCATTAAACAGTGATGTATAATTAGTAAAATGTTGCCATTGATACTTGATAAGTTTAGCATTTTTGTGTGTGGGCATTTTACGGTTTTTGTAAAGATTGACACTCAGAATAATATACATGTATACACACGAGGTACTAATTACTTCATATAAAAATAAACGCATACAGTTATAAAATGCAGTAATATACAGCACTTGATACAATTCAGATGTGTCAAAAATAGTCTTATGTAAATAAACACATTAAAAATGTTATACAAAAATTTTCCAAAAATTCCAGTGCCAATGTCAAACAAATAGTATTTTTAGGTAAAGAGGTTAGTTTTCTTGTTATTAAGAGGCACTTTATCGATGAGCGTACACAGTATATAGTAGTACGTTCCGTACAGTCTACTTAATCACTTAACAACTAACGATAAGTAATATTGAAAAAAAAACGTAACATTGTTAAAATTTAATAATTACTATTATACTTAATTATTGTTTTTACTTAAAAATACAAAGTACTTCTACTCCGGTCTTATTACTTTCAATTTAAAATAAAAAAAAAATCGCATGTTATATCCATTGACATCTTCTACGTTGCGTTTGTTTAATGAATGTCGTAACGGTAAAGTCAAAGGCACTTTTAACCGACACGGAAATTTAACTGTAACACATGTTTATACAGTCTAATAGCTAACCTTCTCCTCCTTGAAGTTGGTTAAGAAGACATGAAATGTTTGTTAATGTACCTTAACTATTAGTTAGTAAGAAGACCTTGTATGTGTGTATTTATGATTCTAAGCACTTTGTTAATTTGGAATAAAGGTAAAAACAAATTTAGGGCTTACTGACATTTAAACTTGGTTACGTTTCGATGTTATCCTGACAACTATCCTTAACTCAGATTAATAACTGGCATAGCAGTACCCTTAGCTCACAATGAGTGGTCCCTTTATCACTTACATATTTTGGGACGAGCGGTTTTAGTCATAATGGCGGATTTAATTTAAGCCTTTTCCGTTCATTGTTAATGTCATCGGATCCGGGGAAATTGAATGACAATGTAGGTATATAACTGTGACATTTTGACATGATGTTATGGTTTAATTTTGTGTTAGTTTTATTTTATGAATAGTATTAATGCAGCATCGAAATTGAGTTAGTATCCATAATGCTAAATTAAATCAGTAAATCCTTTGGCCTTTGTTGCTTTGGTTAAGCAGACAGGTACCTCTGATCCATCAGTAATGTGACATGAGGAATCGGAACACAAATATTGATGACCTATTGTCGGCTTATAATATTAATTCAAAATTATGATATTGTCAAGTATCATGATTTAAGTAGGCAATACACCACTAAATAGTTCAGTCAAGTATTTGAATCTTATAATCGTTTTAGTTGTTCAGATAAATATTTTTTAATTTCAAATTTGTCTATAATATCTGCATGCCCGTGTAGGGTGAACAAAAAAATAATAATTAAAAAGTATTATAGCGATTTATCGGTTATATTGGTGAATATGACACGGAGGTCCTCATGAGTATCATGGTCAGCTATATAAAATAATTGTTTTGTAATCGGTTCGTAATACGTGTGCAAGATTTTTAATTTACCTTTTAATTCTATAAGTTAAAGATTCTATGGTATTCGTGCATACTGTATTTTGTGGTGTCAATAAAAAGCATGAAAAGTATTCTAAATTTTATGTTGAAACCGCTGTAATTGTTAAATATTAAAACTGTTATAGCGATGACCTCAGTATGAGCCCTAGACGATTTTAAGTACTCACTGGTTCCCTTGCGTATGATTTATGTTTTTAAACATACGTGAATTCAAAATGACTACTTAACAGACCATTATTCAGCAAAATAACATGTCTGGACAAGGCAGTCCGGTCACCGGATGTCACGGCGCGTTGGACACGGAACTTAGCTATTACGTCATAATGTACCATGTTTTTGAAATACATCCAACAGAGATTTTAAACCTGTAACACATTTCTAACCATGAAAGATACGAAATATCGATATTAAAAAGTATTTAAACGTGTACAAAAATATATAAAATAACTATATTTTGAGTTAAATTTTTAGCATTTTTATAGATATGATAATTTTATTTTACTATTTTTCAACTTAATATAAAAATGCCACTACATAACGAACGCCGATAGGGTCCGCCAACTTGCACTAAGCGTGTTAGACTACGGCCTGAACCCTCTCGTTGTGATGATAATAGGAAGAAGTCTATAAACATTTTTTTATTTAATTATAAGTACACAATGTACATTAAGTTGCCCATTGGTCCCACACAAGGAATCCCCTGTGTTGTGGAATGACCAATTTGACCTAAGAAAACAGTTATGTGTTAATGGAACGATTCGAACATCATTCCATCATTTGACTGATTAGAAAAATTTTAAACGATGGTGATTATGATAGTTGATAGATTAATCTAAAACTGGGGTTATCGTTGTACGTAAATGAAAGGTTTATACGACCCACTTTTGCGTGGCATTCTGAAACTTCTAAAAAAATGAAGCAAGAAGGATACTTTTATCCGGAGAGAGTGACGTCCCGGGTTAACACATCCCGGACAGGGTGCTCCAGTGTCCGGAAGTCACGCACGGTAGACAAAGAACCACTAGAGCGGGACACTTACGTCATTCCACTTTTCGGCGAGTATCGAGTTACGACCTAATTACACTTAACTCTAGTGGCTAGTTTTTTATTTATGTAATGCTTTGTGAGTAACAGTAATTAGGTATTGGGTATTGTTGAGTGGTATTATTACGACTTTAATAGAGTTAAAATTAAAATTATAATTTTATACTAGGCAATAGCTGTGATGTGTTAGTATTGTTATAAATTTTCGCATGCAACAAAATTAATTTAGCAAAATTTTGGTATTTTTTATACCGATTCTATTTCATATGGGTTTCACGTGAAAAAAAATTACAATGAAAATGATTAGGTGTCTTGTAATTATTATCACAGAAATTCATTCATATCATAATCTCCTTGTAACGTAACATAATGTAAGTATAGTATGTTGTATACATAATGTAAGTTTTGTATGTTGTTCCTGATATGTCTCAAAATTAATTCAACATTCCGTTCATATTTCATATTAATTAAATTAAAATTTGTTTGTTTTTTAAATATATATATTGGCCTAAAATACGAGCAATAATGATATAGCGATGACTGGACAAGAGTGTTCCGGTCAGGACGTGGTCATCAATTATATTATTTAGCAAAGTAACTCCGCGCCGGAAATTTGAGCAATAATCTGTCGTGCTTCAAGAGTATATATTAACGTTTTGCACTAGTGATGTAATTATTTACGCAATAGGCAAATCACAGTCAAAATGTAATTAACTTTAAGAGTTGTTCGACACACCCATAATTGACAGCATAGTCGACGGCCTCGACTAAATGTCATTTAATTATAATTTGTTTTTTCAAAGATCGGAACCCTAGGTAGGAAAAACAAGGCTCAAATAGAAAGATAGTTTTAAATTGAAAAAATATTATCTGTTGTTCAACTTGCATAACAGTGTTTTTAAGGTGCATGGGGTTCTACTAGTCTTTGAGTCCAACTCAACTTCTGTTCCTCATGGTGTACTCTGCTGAACTACTGGTGAGATTATCGCAAGCGGTCACTCCTGTTGCGATGTCTGATGTCTGTGATGTCTGAGCTCGTTGGTGCCCTTTCCTCATTCTCTTCATGGTTTTCGTAACCGTCTAGCTAGCTATCAAACTTCTAATGCCAGGAATATTTGGGTAGTCTGCTTTAATGGAGCAACACATCGATGCTGCCTATAATATTACGGACATGCATGGGCGGCGGTAAACACATAAGATCATGTTGCCTGCCTTCACATTGTTCAAGTATTGATTTAAAAAACATTTTTTGTTGAGTGTAATGATTTAATTTTATTTTTCATTATAATAGTCCCGTGATCGCCCTGATTTAAGTGGCAAAATATGTAAGGTATTTCAATAAAGAATTTAAGAACAAATATCATCTTACTTGACAAGTTTACCGTTTTTTCAAAATTTTATTTACAAAAAATCTAAAGATTTAATTCACCACTACACTCTATATAAAAAATATTATAATAAAACGTATAAAGTAGGGCATAAACATAACAATCGCGATATCAAATGCAGAAGGAGCGCGTTGTTTACTTGGCACTTTTATGCATACAGCCAGACAAACGCGCTTCCTGCCCTTTCAGCCTGCCGCACCGCCTTCGTGACTAACATCGATGTTGCTTTAGATAAGCCTGCGATATTATTTACACGGTGAATCGGTGAATTATTATTCTCCGGACCAGTTCACGATAAAAAGAGAAAGGTCCCTGTCAGACTGCTCGGATTTGACGTATTGTAATTTAAAGAATACGAGTATGTTTGAATGATTTGGTGTTTAATTTTAAAATAAGATTAAACATACAATATGGACTGTCTCAGGAGAATGTAAACAATAAATTACTGATATAAGCAGTACATCAAACTTTACGAACATGTTAAACTAAATAGGTATTTGTGAACATTTAAATTAAATGAGCATTGATGATAAGTTACTGTTTTTTTATGAATAAAAAAACATTAAAGATTTAAAGATGGGCTCTCGGCTTGCTATTCTGGCCGACAACGCGTCATTACCGGCAGGTAGCCCATCACATCGTTTATCGACTACTATTAAACAAAGTCAAACTAAAAGTTTGAAAATAACTGCCCCTTATCAGAAGTAAAAAGTGTAATGTTGCAACAAATTGATTATTTTAATTTATAAGTTTTTATATTTTGTTAAGTACTTTTCACGTCTGTCACATTCATACATAAAGGCATGTGAGATGAACCACCCGATAAGTTATAAATAATATGTAATGTGTTTTCGGATGGCCAAATGATCAACATTGTAATTACGAGCGACCTTGCAAAATGAGGTCGTTGCCGTATGTTTCACACGACTGTATTTTTGTAAGTGGATGCGATCTGTATAATACTGAATTTAAAAACTATATTCTTATAGTTTTTGAATATATTTTACCACTAATATGACTACCTACAGACATAGTAACCTACATATATAACAGTATTATTAAGGATGTATTGTCCTGTAATCAGATGACTATATATAGATACCGTAGAAATCGTAAAACATACCAAAAATATTTCTACCGAATTACCTTACATATAGACAAAATAGATATGAGACGAATCCACAGTCTACTACATTTCAACTTTTAAATGTACAGACATATATTCCAAAAGGACTAAGTCACAAAGAAAAATAAAAATGTATCAAACTTTTTCAAAAAAACATACACATACATTGTTACGCTACAAACAATATTCATAACACGTCAGTAAAACTTCTCACTAGATACACCATCGTACGTCCTAAAAGAGAATAAGTAATCGTTTACCAAGCCTTTCCTCTCGCAGCTAAAGAATGTGGAGCGGCTGTGAGCAATTTAATTCGCAATAAGGTCGTCGAGCCCCATCGACACAAATGAAGGGTCAGCAGATAGATCTTAATTAAACCTGACGAATTTGTTATCTCATCGAACTTTACTTCTATAAAGAGAGAAAACGCCCAACTTCATTGAACTCCTTGTAACGCAGTAAGGTAGAAAACTTTACTCTGTCACGCATTCGCTTGGGTAATTTCTCGAGCAAACTTTAGCTCAAATACAATTCTATTTATAAATTTACGACATCCAAGGATGGAGTACGGATAGTTTCTTGCAAATGTCACCTGGTGAAGGCTAGGTATGCGTGTAGTATGCGGTTAAACAATAATCACGATTAATGAAAAAATACATCGTGTATCGAAAATTAAACTCAGAAACCTTTAAACTCGACTTTCAAGATGTCAAATCAATGACACTTTTCCTTCAGAAGAATTATGATCACCAGAACTTGCACTCGAATTGATACTTACCTGTAACAAACAAAAACATCATAAAGTAAGTTTGATAACTATTTGGATGCTAATGTGGCGAGAAAAGTCAAAAATATTGTATCTACGACAGTCAGAATCGTAATCGTATCAAACGTTCAAGTAGGTCGACCCCACTTGCAGTAAAGAGGGCTGCGGGTTCGATTTTAATTTCAACCACAATTTTAATAACAACCTCTATTTCTGAAGCATTGGGGTTATTTTTAGTACAGTAATACATATATCTTATAAAAGTTAGATCCTGAAACGAATTGTTTATGGTGGCGAAAAGTCCAGTAAGATCGGCGATTGTGGTCAATAACGGCCAATACAAAAATACTCATAAATACGATTGCCAAGTCGCGCTTGAATATTTTATGTGATTTAAGACGGCTTGATTTTTTTTTTATTATAACATATTGTATGTATGAAGTGGACGGGTAAAATGTCTTTTCCCGTGTTTCTTGCCGGATCCAAACATGTACAGTCTAGTTTTACGACACAACAAACAACAAACTGCAAACGTCATAATATTGTTTCTTTTCGTATTTTGTAGTTCTAATGATTGATTGTAAATAACTGATAATAAGAATTCTGTGTCACTAAAGCACCCTACGACATTAAACACCACTAAATAAGTGATGTTTAATGTCCGTTGTCCAATAAAAGTAAGCAGGCATTTCATATTACTTACAGAATTATTATTATGTACAACAAACAGACTCGAATTACGTTACGGCCAGCATTTAAAATTGAATTCTAATCATTGATCAAGTATTGTGACGTTGTCTGTGCGTGCGCAGTCGAGCGTGAAAATGTAAACTGATCGAAATAGGAATGCAATGATAAGTGAATAGAGCTAATTAAACTAAGGGCATATTATAATACATCGGAGTAGGGATCATACCAACAAACAGATGTTCGATCACATGTCGTGTTACAAACAGATGCTGGCGATTTGTAAACCGATACGGATGCACGGATTTTTGCCGTCTTTGTTATTGCCACGGTTATCAGTTTGCAATGGACTATGCAACATGTTCTATTTAGTTGCTAATAAAATGCAAACGGACGTATTAAACAGTAAAGTGACAGGACAATTTTTTATGGATCAGAAGCTGTTGCATGTTTACAAATTTTGTTAGACCGTACGTCATTGTTGTGTATAAATAAGCCAAATATGCAGATTAACTGACTGTACTGGTTGGTCGAGTATTATAAAATTTAGAATTATCACTTTGCATCGAAAATGAGCTCGCAACATAACGCATAACGGGTATATTGCTGGGCTTTGATCTCCTCTCAAACGAGACACGTTAAGACCATAACCAGTTGCATTAGCCAAGAACGATCTTCACACATCTTTGATAACATCACAGAGAAATCTTAGGTAGGTTTTCTGACGAACCTGAACCGAAACCAGCGAATATTGATTTCCAATAATTACATAACTTGTAAAGTTTTCAAACACGTGCAGTGCAGAATTTGGTCCGAAATCTTCGAACAGAAAACTCGAGTGTCCAACCATTAGATAATCGCTAAAATATGCCAGGACGTAGTAAGTCAACATTTAATACATTCTTGGAGTCTCGTCCCACTAGAGCTGGTCTAAATTAGTATTTGTATAGAAAAAATGTACTATTATCAATTAACTTAAAAATATCGAACACGAAACGAAAGAGATCAGCTGGTATTATAGATAAAATTTAAATTCTGTCACGGATGTCTAACGATGATGACAGATGACTCTACAGAATGTGAGCATGATATGACATGATGCTTACTGACAAATCTTTGTAGAGTGGATAACGTAGGTACTAGTGACGGGCGTGCCTTGAACCCAAAACAGGGTCGGTTGGGAAGGAGTTTGTTATTGAATTGAATCAAAGTTAACGGACCTTAAACCTTGACAAATGTTCTACGATTTTAGTCACGCAAAAGAAGACGTTGAAAGGCAATAAAAATGACAATATAATTGAATTTTTTCCTTGTTTTTGTAATAATAAACGAAGTATTGTATGTGTTGAAGAAGGATTAAATTAATTCATAACTTTTAGCAAAAATTTATGAGGGCGTGTACGTAGGGGAGAAATGATAATACAACATCTGGCATATATCACAAAGTTATTCGACGTGATAAGCGTGATAATATAGATACCCACTAATGCCCCGCCCTGTGCATTAAATTACATTAAAGCCATTAAACACACATTATGATGACAGTACATTCATCACAACGCGAGGGGACCGTTTATAAAATGATCATTACAATTATATCAGGTTTTTTCCAGCGGTCGGATACGGCACGTGTACGTAGCAAATTGTCGCCGAAATAAAAGAGCAAATTTAATTGGAAACCGAGGTCATTAGGCTTGATACAAACGATCAATTTTTAGTAACAAATTATTGTAAATATACTTGTGGTTTTAGTGTTGATTAATACGAGTGTTTACTCGTTTTAGTGACCTAGGATTGAACTTTAGAGCCTAGGATCAATTTTATAAGAAATTTCCTAAAAGGAAAATTGTAGGTTTTCATAAACATTTTCATAAAATTTTATCCTGCCAACATAAATTATACTAGCCATTTACCAATTAAAAATACATTATATACTCAATGTTATGGGCTTTTAAATAGGCTGTAACATTTTTAGGATTCTTAGAGCTTACTATGCATAATTAAATCTAAGAATCAAAGATTTTGAAATAACTTACATAGTTCAAAGCTTTATTGTTACTCGTACATTATTGGCCTTATCTTGGAACTTTACTGAGTAGTTATTACTTTTATGGTCAATAACGGTTGTGGAGGAAAAAGGGCAATTCCTAGTAATGCAGTTGTATCTCACGAACTTAACTCGAAAACTGTAGGAAAATGTACGAGTATGTTTTTGGGGCTTCGTTCCCAAAAAACAAAGACTTTATAAATATACATAATGCTTCTTATGTTCTGCATATATAATGCTTCGTTAAGGATGTCTTTTAAAGTCGTATGACTTTTTCTTGTTTTTAAAGGAATTTAATTATGATATAATGTTCCAGAAATGCTAATATGTAGTATAATTTATCGCGTACAAAAGTTATTTGTAGATCTGTATCGTATCCAATGTCTATTAAGAGTAAATGTATAAAACATATTACCTAACTTATTTACAAACTAACACTCCATTCTGTTAAAGTTCACGATAGGGACTGATGCTGATTTCACGATCATTAAAAGAATTATTTTCAGAATAATATATATTATTAAGTATAAATTTGTATTAAAAGACAGTACAATAATCTAAAAGTTACATGGCTATACATAATTTGAAACAAAGTAATCCAAAACGACGACCTAACTAAAAAACGAAACGTGACAAACTCGCATTATTATTCATTAATGAAAATCAGTGCTTTAATCTACCTCAGTTTACATAACACTAAAAACACTAGGTGCACGTTTTGCAATTGAAAATTAAATAATGAACAGTTATGTTTGCGGACGGTACATTGAAATTTCAGTTGTAACTAAATTTTGCACGTTTAAAATTAATTAATCATGCCACTGCGAAATATCACGCCACGGCTAAACTCTCGAGTTTAGTACCATAGTAAAATGTCTACAATACACAATCATTGTAGTTTAAAATCATTATTATAATCAATTATCGTTCGGTAAGAATGCGAGGACATGTGCGACACGTGCTCTTAACAGATGTTCTAGGATGCGGCAAGGTTTTATCGTTGTGAGTTAACCCTGCACAAAAACATTTTGTTAGCTATTATTTGGATTATTGTATGAACAGTATTAAGAGATTCTGAATAGCCACATGGCGTCGATTTATACCGCCCATTGAATTTGAGTGAAGTGATGCTTAATGCTTTATTTTTTAAGCATTATCTTTATTAAAATTGTTTTTCCTTATTCGATATAAAAATTTCACGTATTCGAAATAATTTATTATAATATTATTTACGATTTTTAATATAAAACCCATTTAAAAAAATATGTAATATGTAACATAAGTAAACTAATCAAATCAGGGGTAGTGTATGTAATCAAACTATATGTAAAATTTAATAAATAGAATATAACATACAACTTCTTTGCTGGGCGTTCTTGTTGCCCTCCCATCCATCTAATTAAACGAAGTCGTGATCGGAGCATCCTCTGATTTTGCGACCACTGCCTAGTGTTTGCTGCTCCACAAAATTATGTGTATACAAAAAATTCTCGGCGTACATGTCCAGTATGGCACTATAAGTCTGCAGGATTGGACAAGATTAGCGAGTTCCTGGCATTTTGTTTTCTGTTAATAGCCGAAAAACGAGCAGACGAGCCACCTGATGGTAAGTGGTCGCCGTCGCCCATAGACATCAGCAAAACCAATGGTATCATTGATGCGTTGTCGGAAATAGGAATAGGAAGGTAAGCAAAAAAGAACTGGCTCTCAAGCCCCCAGGAGGAACACGACGAGTCGTTTGGCGGCTGACTCAAGCAGGAGGGTGGTAGCTAGCCAGGCAGGCTTCACGGAAAGATAATAATACCAGTAATAATATTAATGACTTCAAAATAATACCGATAATACAATCTTTATACGAAGTCCTACCAAAAAGCAGGCTGACTTCTGTCGCTTCTTACGTCACCCTGTTTTGCTAGCATAGGATTGGGGGAGTAGTCTAGGCTGCCCCAATACGGTCTCGTATCTTTGGAGGAAACTTTGCTTTGTGTCGGAGGATCTAGATGTGTACACCAATTGGATAACTAATATGAAACGACAGGGTTTAGAATGTTTTATCCCCCACTCTGTAGTATCCATCTATGGGATACACCAGCATTGGTTTTGCGGAACCTGCGTTGTTGATTAAAAAATACTCAAAAAGAGCTTTCTTTCAGGGTCGACGATGCACTGGCGACTCCTTTCGGTTTCTACATGTCCATAAACGCCGGTGACTGCTTTAAGCCAAATTGCCCTTCTGCTTTAACGTTAGTCCTTAAAGTCTTAAAAAAACAATTTCGACATAATACATATTATTAATAAATTATTCAATAAAATTATTAATAAATCTTGTTCTACCTCGGAGTAGGCTGATAATTTATTTTATAAATACTATTCATGTTGGTAATAAAATTAATGTCGTTAAGAATTTATTAAGTACTAGCTGTGCCCGCGACTTCGTCCGCGTGGAATTTAATAAAAAAATTATTTTGTAGAAATAAAAGTAGACTACCTATTACTCCTTATTACATCAACTACCTGCCAGTGAAAGTCCCGTCAAAATCGATCCAGCTGTTTAAGAGATTAGCGGGAACAGACAGATAGACAGACAGACAAACAAAAATTGTAAAAAATGTTATTTTGGTATATGTACCGTATATACATTCATATGCATGTAGTAAAAAGCGGTTGTTTTAATATTACAAACAGACACTCCAATTTTATTTATTAGTATAGATAAACAAGATTTTAGGCAAATCGAATGAACACAAACGGTTTATCAAAACATCTGACCCTATAAAAGCCGGTTAAATAGCTCCGAGCCTTGTGACCCAATTCCAGAACGCACTTAGCTAATTCTAACAGTTTTCTTATCTTTGTCGTAAATAAACTTTATCTATGCACGTTAGAGGGCGTGATAATAGACACGGACGGGGACGTATAGACCACATGCGTGAGCGTCCTCGTATGAATGAAACACATCAATGGACGAATCGCCATGTGGTCGAGTTGTTTTGATAAAAAACAATCCAGCTGTCGCTTACATATGGTAGCCATTTAGCAAAAATAAATCAGCCAGACTCGGACGAATTGGTTTTTTCATAGACAAAATTTTAATAGACGACGGTATGCCAATATACACTTGTTAGATTAGCGGCCTATGTCATTTACCACTCACATTGTAACAGGATTTACAGATTCGCTGCGGGACTGTTATGGGTTGTGATGATGAGTAAACGGCATGGGCTAATGGTAACTATTGAAGGGCTGGGCGAATTGCCGGCCAAAAACAAAGTGGTGAACTTGTCGACTAGTATTCCAATATTAAAACCGAGACACGTCAAAAATATTGGTGGTTGATTTTTACATGGAAACCGGTATTTAGCCAATCAGGTGAAAAAAAATTACCACCGTAAATAAATACTGCAGACATTACACTTAGTGATACAGAGACTAGCGACTTTCAAAACGAAAAACGGGCTGGCTTTATCGCCTTATCCTTTTCCCAGCTGAGTAACTTTTTTGATTTCATTTTTGGCTTTGATTCTAGGATGGATGGAGCGACAAACTTTCGTCATTCATTTCATTATTACTGGTATTCAGACACAGTGCCTTATTACGGGAATAGGTAGTTGTTGTCTCATATGGAGTAAAAAACGCAGAGCTATGAAAAATTATCAACTTGACATATAACATTGTTAAAGATTGCCCCAGAAAAATTTATCTTCGTCAAAATTCGAATTATTACGCAGTTACCTAAATGTTTTCTTTGGCCGGGTACACGAATTTCTTTTTCCTCGCAGCGTCCCGCAAATGTTAATGGAGCATGTTGATTTTTCGGGTAGGTTCCTTAATTCCCCTCGCAAGTTTTATTTGTAAGCATAAATTCATGGTTATAACCGTCAGTAATGAACGTTGTTCAACAATTCTATAAACCTCATTGTGGATCTTACCTATCCTATGGAGTTGTATCGGAATCACTTCCCTATTCGGAAGAGGCATTCATGTGACAGATGACAGGTGTAAGTTATCGTGTAAAGTTGTTATTGATGTCTTATATCTACGACGAGTTTGTCCATACCACTCACGACACTATAACGTACGAGTGTGTAAATTTACGTTTTTTTATTAAGTAAGATTCATCGTACACAGATCCTTGACGTATCCGGATAAAAGAAATCCCAAGATCGTTATGAGAAATAATAAGAGCCACCTCTTGTCCGGAGTTTGGCATCAATTGAGCTTTACTATGACATAAAGATTAAGGAAGCGGCATAACACGCATCATTTTCTTGGTGAAAAACAAATAAGTTGAGCAGCTCCATCAAGCGCAATTTATTCCTGACAAGTTCGCAGCTCCCGTAACTCATTATTATAGCGAAGTACGAGGAAGTGGTGGAAGACTTGTGAGTCTTGCGACGATATATTAGCTATGTTTATTCTAAGATTCGCGAGGTTAATAACCCAACGCAGGATGGCTGTTATTTGATCTTCGGTTAACCTCAAGTAACTCACCGCAGTGCTTAGATGAGTTATTTAGTTTACAAGTATCGTTCTAGCGTTAGCAATACGTTTCATGTACTTTACATTTACTTTCGAGCATATGTGTGTTAGTTTAACGTAGTAATACATATATTATGTAATGCTTTTGTTATATGAATAACCGGTAAATTTGGAGACACACCGCAGGCATCACAGACGCAATGCCAGCTAAGAAAAGAAAATTCTCCTGTTAAAATAATAATAGTATGTTACTTTAACATAATAACGTACTACAGATGAAGTAATGTAATAATAATAATGCCACTATCAGAATAAAGCTTTAAAATTGACGAGTTTTTTAGCTATTTTGTGCGCCTCGTAGATGTATAGACGTTCCAGGAACTATATTATTATATCAATTGCATCATTAACTACTCTGAAGATTACATTGATTACCCGCTGTGCCTCGGATTATTCGTATAAACCCGTACCGCACGCAATGTTATTCAATATTAAGCGTGATTGTACACGGACGGCCAACTAGATCAAACCGTGGCTTTGATGAATGCGATTTATCTTTACATAATTAAATTTCAGATCAGATTTCATAGTAAGTACCTATTACGTGTAATATAACAACTCAATGACTATTAAAAATATATTCATATCATTTTAAATATAAGACCGAAGTGGTCGGTATTAGTACTTGTTGACTTGATTATGTTTAATACTTCCGACTAAATGCGTTCTGCAGTGCTCGTTAGTGTCCTAATATATCGTTTCACGAGTATTTAATGTATTATAATTAATGTATATAATGTATTTAATGTATTATAAATTAAAAACAACATTATTATTGCGACAAGTGTGTTAAGTTTCCGTTAAAAAATATAACGTTTTAAGAAATTTAATACCTATCAGACGTCGCTTTTCGGAAATCCATTGTTGTTACATTTGTGTTAATCTACTTCGCAACGTTCGGCGATCACAATCTATAATGGTATATGTCAATGCATGTCCAAGGATATTATCATCATAAATTGTGCTCCTGTATTGTAATGTACATTAGTATTAATCAATGTACATTAATATTAATTAAGTAAATAAGTAAAAGTTTTTTTCTACAATAATATCAGTGTGAATTATACATGTTGTTTACTTTGTAGAATCTACTGCTTTCTCATTTGAACGTAAGTGAAGAAAAGCGACTATAATATTTGTTTTGTTACGAGTATGAAGTGAACGCTTCGGGCGCCGGGCGCTGAATGTGTTCATTCTGACGGAGTTAACTAAAGACCATTGATGTTGTAGTATGTACCTACGTGAGATAAGTTACATACAGACAGTGCGCGTGCCGTAATTGAAACATTGTTAAGGTTATATATGTATGTCTAGGTATGATTGTTTTTATACAATACTTGCGTACTAGCTACTGCCGGCTCGCTACGATAAGTTTCTTTTTTTCCAAAAACCTTCGTCGAGCGGTGAGCCCACACAACCTCATTAAAATTTGACAGTTGTAATCCGCAAAGGGATAGAAAACGACTACACAGAGATATATTTTTAAATATGTATTAGTTGTGCATAAAGTGTGAAGTCTTCGCCAGTTAGAAGACATTATTTTATTATTTGGATGTAAACAGGTACGTGTATTACAAAGTATATAAGCCTTAGTGGTATAAAATTGTTGATAAGCAATACGTAGGTATATTGGGGTAGTCAACTTATTCAATTAGCAACGGCTTTGGCTTAACTTGTGAGTCACGTGCAAGCTCCATCCAGTTACGTTAGCTCCACGATCTAAAACACTCATTGCTTATCTGGTTTCTATATCCGAAACGTTCAAGCCACTTCAAGGGGCCACAGAATAAAAACCAGTACGTTGGAAGTATCTCACAGGAAACTTTTTTTATGTATAATACGTGTACACGATCCTTATTCGGACCAAATGTAATTTCTGGGTTAAGTATCCGTGGCGGTAATAAGCACATGAGGTCTCAAATTGTTTGTTTTGGAATATCTCAAAGAAAATCACAACAAATACCCTTTTTCTCTCTTTAAATACTATCGATATTTAACAAATGCATGTTGATAAAGTTTTTTGTTATATAAAATGCGAACACGTTTGTGATGAAATTACATAAATCGACCATCATCGCTTTTGTCAAAACGCGATTTAATATTGGCTGAGTATTTTGCTGATAATTTAAAAATCAATGTACGCGTTGCGTGGATTTTTTTCTTGAAGCCTGATATGTGACTGGTATGGAAAACATTATATCTTATTACAATAATATGTATATAATTTGGCTACTAATTATGGGTCTCATAAGAAGGCTCAAGGTCACCCAGCGGGCAATGAAGAGAGCAATGCTCGTTATTTCCTTACGTGATCGAATCAGAAATTATGAGATCCGTAGGCGAACTAAAGTTACCGACATTGTTCGAAGGATTGCCCAAATGAAGTGGCAGTGGGCGGGACACATAGTTAGGAGAACAGATGGCCGTTGGGGCGGAAAGGTTCTCCAATGGCGACCATGCATTGGACGTCGCTCAGTGGGTAGACCCTCAACGAGATGGACCTGGTGAAGATCACGGGTAGCCATTGGCTGAGGGCAGCCTTGAGGTTTATGCCCAGCAGTGGGCGTTGTCCGGCTGAGATGATGATGATGTATATAATTGAAAAAAATGTTTAAAAATATATTTTTTGAAACTGTTACCATACCTATTGTTCATATATTATTTTATAACTATATTGTTGTCTATATATTACTTTATAACTGGATTCAGAATATAATCCTTAATAAATGGAATGTGTAGGTTATCTTTGAAACTGTTATTGTTCAATACAACTCTCAAATTCTACGGCATATCTGAGGTTAGAAGTCGCAGTGATAAATGTTTGCATAAACAGTTTCAAAGAACTCATGCTTAAATTTGAAACTTTAATAATAATTATTAAAATGCTAAGTTATGGCAACATCTCCAAGTCATAACCAGTTAACGGTATAATCTATTCAAATGCAAATGTATTCACAATGCTGATTACGCTCACGGGCAACGGTATGCGAGAGGTGTATGAAATGATTATTTATATGACCATTGGATTCAACCTATTTGTGGCTTAGTGTAGGGCACGGGGCTCTACATGCATTGAGGAGGCCTGAAACATCCTCTATCACGTTGCATCACTTTAAGTTGGTGAAGAGGTTATCTAACTTAAGCGTCGGAAGTTTCTATGCCGCCTGAGAGCCTACGTAGCACAGAAACACTTAAGAATTTTTTTCATAAGCGATCACCCATCTAGTAACTTAGCTAGAATCTGCTTAGTTCGGTCTTACCTACTTACGAACGATCCGTCGGGCTCTAAGGACTTGTAATGTAATCACATTAAAAACGTACAACCAAGAGCTTCGGATAAAATAAAAAAAGCAGTAATAGTCGTAAACGAGTCATTATTATATGATAAATTAAATTTATTTGTAAATTTAGTTTCAAATATGGAACATTAAAATGTTGTTTGCGCCTTTTTTAATCAACATTTCAGGAACCTTATTAGAAAAAAAAAAGAATGAAGTAAACTTCACAAAATAATTTTGTTTTGTATAAAATTGCTATTACAAATAAGTATCAGTGTCATTAATATTTTACACAAAAGGAGAATATTTGGCCATATTATTCAGACGCACCTTAAATGAGAACTACTGCAATGGTGATAAAAAACGTAAAGCACCCATATAACTATGTATTTGAAAGAACAGATATATTTACAGATTTTATCAAAAGTTGAAGTTTTCAAAAGATTTTTTGACTATTTAATCTCTTTCATTATAATAAAACCAACCACTGTATTTTCCCAAAAAAATCCTTAACTTTAAACTTCGTTGAAAAAAAAAAACTTATACCCTCGATAACAGTTGAAGTGTTAATAAATATTAGCCTTTCTATACGAATAATACACGGGTTAAAAAACTATCAATGCAACTATTCTAGCTTTCGTAATTTTGTGTGAAACACATTTAAAAGCTCATATTCTCCCACCCATTGTGGGTGGTCACTACAACAATAAATTAACATCAAACGCAAGCGATAGCATATTAGACATAATTATTCATGTCATTAGAGTGCGAGAGAATAAACATGAATTTATTGTTACAAGCGGACTCAAAATAAAATAATAAGAGGGCGGTAAAGCGTGTTTCTTTTCAATTCACACCTAGCACGTGTAATGCCAAGCAGTGTGATTACTCTAAGGAACCGTAATACAACTATTTTTGTGAAGTTGGGGGCGCGCGCAGG
This sequence comes from Megathymus violae, assembly GCA_003671415.1. Classification (NCBI taxonomy): domain Eukaryota; kingdom Metazoa; phylum Arthropoda; class Insecta; order Lepidoptera; family Hesperiidae; genus Megathymus; species Megathymus violae. The sequence goes on from PDGT01000007.1 coordinate 4,213,699, forward strand.
CATCAACAAAATATTTACATCCTTAACGAACTTGAAGATGTTTAGTATGCAGACTCACTTGCATATTATCATCACAGCCCATAATTGTTCAATCGGTGAACTCGCTTGTTGTTTACACAATGCGAAGCAAAATATATATTACTGTTCAGTCGGATTATCTCCTCAAAACTTATACTATCCTGGTACATTTCATCATGGTTTCTTTTCAATTTCGTTGATTTATAAGAAATATTTTCTTTGTGTAATCATTTTATTTACCTACTAATAATACTATTATAATTTTATTGGTTATCTGGAAGATATTGTAGTTGATCATGGTACATTGTTAACATAGGCTATTAAAATTTTATATCTTATTGTGTTTACGTTGTTTTGCTGTATAGTAAAGATAATTTTGTCCATAACAAATTTTTCATCAAAAATACAGCAATAAATATCTTTATTATTAGTAGCATTGATGATAGCAGTTAATTGACTTTGACAAAATTATTGTATTTCAAAATTGTGTTAAAAACGTTCGAAAAGAACGAAGATAAATGGCACAAGATAACTTGAAACTTTCATAAGAAAATCTTAACTTTAGAAATAGCCCGTATACAAGATTTGACGTTTGAAAAAATTTCAAGGTTTTTTCCTATTGCGAATCATCTGCATCTATTTTTAGATAGGAGCATCATACTCGTAGATGTATATGCATATTAAAGTTGATCTCAAGACGGATCTCTTAAATTACCGGGAGTGAGGAGGAAATATTTCATTTAAAATTTTTATTTCAAACGATTCGTCAGTAGACTTTTAAGATTAAGAATATCTATGAGAAATGATTCTAAACGGATGCTGTAACTACCTTTAGACAATCATTTTATATTACGTTATTTATACCCTTGGTGAAACGTTGCGCGTGGTTTATATTGGATTGTCGTCCATTTTGTATTCCTGACTACAAATAAGTTTCTATGCTACGAGTAGATAAAATAGAATGAAAGCAGAACACAAATGTATTGAGTCATCTAAAATAAATTTAAAGCAAGTTGCAAAATTTCATACAGACACAAAGTATAAATACATAATTATTTAAGAAGTATGTTCTTTGATATAATTATAGTTTATATCGCAAATTACGCTTACATGATTTGTGGATAGTCAATATATTTTCTTGACACGTGATTTAGTGATTTAGGACTTAAAAGTGTCACAGGTCCGTGCTCCCACAATAGCTATCACAGTTTCATGAACTTCTACGTGGCACATGACACCCCTGGGTGTATTGTTAACAAAACAATACGTCGCTGTGTGTTATTTTAATGGTGTGTAATTCCGCACGTGTGTTCTCTTTTTTATATATTGAGCCAATTATAAAATATATTGTGAGATTTCTTATTATTGTTGTTTAAAAAAACCTATGTAATGTACTTTTCATTTTTATATATTTCAATTAAATTTCATAAAATCGCATACCTACATGTACTTAATCTAGCCTAAAAACGAAGACTAAAAACTAGATCACAACTATAAAATTGTTTTCAGTTCAAACATGTATGTAGTATTTTAAATAATTTGAATGTCACAAAGTACGTGAAAATTAAATTACATTATTCCAATAGATTCATACATCCTAATAAATAGTATGGAATTATAAAAGTTACTTCTTCAGTCATTATCGCCGTTCAGAACTTGTACTGTTGTGCTGATAACTCGTCACAGAAAGATTATAACTTGATACAAGCTGAGCGAGCACGTCAAATTAAAAGCGAGTTAAGAAAGTTCCATTAACGAAATAAAATAACGGCATATGTCCTGGGTAACCACAATATATTATCGGAAAATAATAACAAATTGAAGATATAAAAGTATTACAATAAGGTATGTGGGAGTATCGGAAGGAGGCTAGTGTCGACGCATGAATGCAGGGCGCCCACGCGTTAACTGTACACGAGTATATGTAGGTACCTCGTAAACATTAGGTAATATCTAGAGGAACCCGTTTTCATTTAAGAACGTATACTGTATATAATTTAATGAACAAATATATAATATTTTTAGGGGTATAGAAGATGGCTCGAAGATTGTTCGCTATGAATATAGTGAGAATTTCATGATGGGTTCAGGAGATGAAAAGTGCAACTCCTTAACGGATGGAAATAATTGAGTTATGTTTAAAGAACTTTGTTGTCGGGAGCACTTGTATTTAAATTGTAATTTGCATGTCCAGTTACAACATTGTTGTTTTTATACCGCGGGACCACCCAGAAGTATCTGCACACAGTAGCGAAATTCGCGTAAATGGCTGATAACAGCGCAGCGGATACACCAATTTTGATGATTATTTTTAAATGTATAGAGAATGTCTCGGAGTTGGTCTCTTAAATTTGGTGAGGATTTCATGATGGCTTATTAAGATATTCAAATTCCAATTAAGGAACTTCTTGATACTATTGTATTGTCAGACGTGTTTAATTTAATTTTCTGTATTAATTTGCTGTGTGTAACATTCACATTGCAAAACCAGTCCATGTTATCCATCTCAGGGTCTGATCTTGGATACAAAATGCAACTCCTTAACGGATTACAATAATCCAACCGTGTTCCGAGCTGTTTGCTTTTGATAACAGTTACATTGCAGAGCCATCATTGAACTGTTTGCGCCTAAGAGTCAGCATACATAATGCTGAACTGATAACTAAATCAACAACACCCCTTAATGACTAGGACTTACGGAATAACTCTTGAGATTAGTCGATAGAAACTACTCAGTAGTGTTTTGGACAAACGTGGCATTTAAAAAAGTTTAAAAAAGAAATTAAACCAAGTTCAAAAAGAAAAATTAAAATGTTGTACTAAATAGGAAAAATAAATTTATATAAAATATTATTATATGTACTACGTACTGAAAGGTTTGAAGAGCCAAGCCAAATAGGTAGTCGGTAGATACACTAGGTTCAATCCCGTCATATTGCACTATTTGCTACTAATGTGAGAGGGTTTGCATACCTGAGTTTTCCATAATGCTTTTAATGTATAAATGATAAAATATTCATTCATATTAGTGCTTTCATATTAGAAGGCATCGCGTCTGTGACGCCTTTGGCCTGTCGGATGTTTGACTTATAACGCTGGCGGTGATCACTCACCTTTTCTGCACGTTTGATAGCTGTTAATATTTAAAAAAAAAATTAAAAATTCTTTTTTTATCTCGTACTCAACAATAATGGTGGACTAAAACTTAAATCCGTCCTTATTATATGTCACATGAACTCACATTCTTAGTAAAGGCATATGATGATAAAAGAATGAACTACTGTTCAATATCGTGGTATTAAACCTTCAATTTTTTTTGTCCGTCTCTAGGAAAACCATACAACACTAAAATGTTGAGTCAATTACAATCAAACTTAAGAGTTTGCTATATAACTTTCATAAAATACAATTTACGTGCGCGATAAATTTTCATGAAATAAATTACGAGTCACATTTAAGTTGTATCCATACTAATATTATAAAGAGGAAAGCTTTGTATTTTTGTATGTTTGTAACGAATAAAGTCAAAAATGACTGAACCTATTTAAAAAAATTTTTTTTACCATTAGAATGCTACGTTATCCATAAGTAACATAGGCTATATTTATTACTAAAAAAAATAAGGGATCCTAGCTAAAACTTCAGTAAGGTGAACCAAGATGTAAAAAAATTTGCTTAAAAATTTCTTTCATCGCATGCGCTGTGGAAACTATTGATGATAGAACAAAAAAATGTTCTACAGTATTAGAGAATATATCAAGATAAAATTATAAATTTATCTCAAAATGTTTAAAAATAATACTACATCCGTGCGAAGCCGGGGCGGGCCGCTAGTGCCTAATATAACAGATCGTAAATTGTTCTTTATGTATAACAACACTCGGATATGATACAACATTTATAATTGTATAAGCATCGTGACTATACAGTCCACTGCTAGTCTCGGATTATTTAATATTATGTAGCTTGGAAGAAACTCGTTCGAATCGATTACGCGGCGTAATGCGTGGTAATGACGTAAAAGCATTTTAAGACCTTCGCCCACCGCAGAAGTACATTAAAACAAAGCTTGACCGGATTTGACATGGAGGGCTTAACAAAGCACCTAGTTGATAGTGTACTGAATGTATTGAAATAATTTATTCAAATATGAATTGCTAACTATTTACAGCGGTTTAATAATTTATGGGCGAGCGATCCTTACTGTGTTAGATGATGCAAAGTCGATTTTTTAAGTCGTCTAATATCATACAATAGTACATTATCAATGTATATATTTTCAATGAACCAGGCATTGCAGTGTTACAATACAAGCAAAACTAGAAAAAAATAAAAACTTGCAAAATAATTCACAAGGCATAGGTACGAGTAGATAATCGCCCTGAAGTTTCATCCTAGTCCGAGACATACTTCCAATAATGGATAGGTTGTAATTACAAGTTCGTGTCAAACATCGACAATCCAGTGTACTGAGAATTTCAGCACTTAAATATTCTATAAAACATTTCTGTTTAAATCTCATCACGACTTAGCTTAAACATTGCAGTTGACCTTAAAATATATTGTGAAGAATGTCACGACACCGTATTTAGAGATTTTTTATGTCACGTTAAGAACGTGTCCGGTGCGCAGAAGTAATTTGAATAAGATACAAGACAAGCATGTACGTACAGCATAATAATATATGAAAGGTAAGGTCGTTATTTGTTTTGACATTAATGCGCCTTTATATGAAAGTATAATGATAAAAATGAAAGTGTAGGGAGATTAAAGTGACGACGTGCTTTCAGGATAATCTGAGAGATGCGTTTATTATCTGTTTACGAATGATTATGATGTTTGCCGAAGCATCGGCGTTATGCCAGATTCTTTATACTGGGTTAGATTTTACAAACTCGTTGATATAACTTGAGATAAATGTTTACTTTAACTTAGATGTCTCTGTTGTAGTGATCTTCCTACTGAGCTAAAGGTCTTGGGTTTCCGCTCTTTGAAGACATGTGTAATAATAAACAAATACCTTTATTCTGGGGTATATGTTCCCGCCGTCCGAAAATCCTAGTGTGAAGGTGTAAATGCGAAAGTGTTTATTTATTTATTGACAAAATATGTAGCATGGTACAATAGTAATGGTATGGGAAACACGTCACCATATCAAGCATGCAACATAAAATGTCTCAATTAATTGACCCCAAAATACATCTTACAAGGGGTTCAACTTAATTCGGAGTATAAGAGTACAGTTTAAGATGGTGGCCTGACAGGCTAAAGACCCCACGACATTTACTAAATCCGCCAAAAATCAAGTTACCTCAATCAGCCATTTATTACGATAAGAGTATAGAAATCTACGATGTTTACTTTAGTCCTTATGACTCATGGCTAGCAAAACATCGTAGACCTAACCCAAACAAATGTATTTCTAACACTAGGTACGTAACATACTTATTTGCCGCTTTCATAATAATACAACAACAGAAATCGGACTCAAGTGCAATAATAACGGTCAATGTTGCACAAATTTCGCTTCAGTTATTTAAAAAAAAAACTATGAAATTTGGCCACCACAAATGAAAACCACGTACAATTTAAATTAGTGTTTAATGTTTAAATTAGTGTTTAATTATATTAATTAGTTTTTAAACTAAAAAGTTAAACACTTAGTCATTTAGACAAATTGTAAGCCATACTAATATGTAAAACTGTTGTAACCACTGGCAGACCTAAATAAAATAAATAAATATTTACCGTGATATGTATCCATATTTCAAAACTGCTTAATATAAAAATATTGCGAACATAACAGGTAAATAATTACGTACTTAAAATAAAATAATTTTGAGACTTACGACGTAGTAATAAATTATCTAATCAGTTATCGAGTTACGGCTAACACAACTCATGGATACACATTGATAAGATATCTGTAAGCCGTTCACCTACTTTTACATATTCACAACATTGCAGCAAATATTATTTTTTAAATTACCAACACAAATATGAATAAGCATTGCAAATATTGTAAGTTGGTTACATTTAAGAACGTGCTAAACGTTGAAAGCAAATATAGGCTTGTCTTAAATGAAGACTGGTGCTCGTCGGTTATTGAACTTGACCGTGATACTCCGGCTGAGTCGTTTTCCATTGATTGATATTCTTGCATATTGCGCTTGCTCACTGATTGAATGCTGCGGCCTCAAGCTTGAACCGCAGTGAATACCAATTAAATTTGGTCTTCTGTGTTGTTTTAATAATTTTTTTATTATAACTCTATTATTACCTACGGGTATTCCTGAGCCCTTTCTTATCTTTATTTCTAATCTTTATTTTATAAATCTTGTGTTTTTTATGATAATTCTTAGATTTCGTTAAAATTGTAATATCAAATTTTAATTTATAACATGACAATATAGCATAAAATAAAGAAAAACATATGTCGATTTACGTATTTTGCCAAATATAATGTATTTTGTGAAAAAAAAATGAATTTAAATACACCTGAATATTACCAACATTTAATGTTCTACAATTTTACAGAGTTAAAAAATAAGCATATGAAATTGCCATACTTTAATTAAATTTGCGGCACATATAAGCAAAACGAGGTATTCACGAATAATTAAATTATCAACGAAACGTTCTCATATTAAGGTAAATCGCTAATTGTAATTTTATGAAAAACAACAGGCGCAGCCAGCTGTGGCCGGGTCACTGGGAGTTGAATTTCGTCAAGAATGTTTAATACTATAACTCACAGATACGTGAGGTGTTTCATTTTTGATTACAAGTCAACCACCACTGTTTCATGTACATTCCGCAATGCAAGAAGCAGTAACGCCATACTTTTCGTGTTGGAGGTCATTGGGCGCTGTACCATCCAGTTTAACTCCGACGGTGTCTGCACATTCTTGTATATTATTAGCTAAGTAACATCCAACTTGTACAATTAATCATGAAAAGTTTATACGCCTTTGCAGTGTCCTGTGAGCCAATAATGATCGGGACCGCGGCGTTCTTGTTGATTAGTGTTTGGGCCATCCATGGGCGGACATGACAACTTACCATCAGATGGACCGTTTTCTCGTTTCTTAATTCTTAACGTAAGAAGTTTGATGATTACTACTGCATCATGTCTGTCACTAAACTGACCCAGCTTGTTTAAGTGAAAAATCGTCCCACCTGACAGGTATATTTGTTTACTTATGATGTTTGTATATTATGAATACTAATTACCATAATACACTCAGAAATCTTGTAATCTATTAAGCGGTCGTCATTTATATAACCGGTAAGCGTTATCTGTTACACAATATCAAAATACTGAATGTAACCGTCCCTGCATAACATAAACAAATGTCACTAGCATTCACGCATCTAAATTACATTCGAACTGTATGTTGTAAAGCTTTACCAACTGTCAAGTGGTAGTATTAATAACTTAAAGCAGACCTCTGAATGTCCTTCAAAAGTATAAACAAATGTCAGTAGCGGTCACGCAGCTCTATTCACAGAAACATTTGAATAATGCGCCGTAGAGTACGAGTATTAGAAGCTAGAAGCTATCGAGTACGCCCACACGTTTGGCTCCAACGTAATGTTTCCGCTCATCTTTTCCTAGTAACAGAGCTCTGATTCAAAGTACTCATGACTATTACCTTTAAAACTTAGGAACGGGACTTGATAATTTTAAAAGTCAAGAACCATGTTTATCTGATTATTTAAATACTGTTAATATTTTGTTTAAGGTTTATTCTATGTAGTGTACCTAATATGTATGTGCCTCCTGACAGATATCGTTTAATATACATACAAAGATATTTTGATCAATATTATCAAAATGTAATACTGCAATTAATTATTGCAACAACTTCGCAACGAAAAGAAATCAAATCAGTGAGATGAATAATATTATACAAAAAATATGATATCTCTAATATTCAAATTTAAGCGACAGTGCATTTCATAGTGCAAAAAAATATCATGTATGGTTATGTTATAACCTATCTATCTCCAGTAGATTAAGCTACGCTGTGTTTGTTAGTGTCTATCAGAACTGTGAAACTGAACGTCTTATTGTTTACTGAGATTTTGATACAAATACATAACATTTTATACAAACCTTGTCCTTATAATTACGAACACAACAAAAACAATCAGACAAATCAGTCGAACCGTCAAGTGATGCTGTTTCGTTGTAGCAGAAATTTTATTTTATTTGTAAAAATTCAGATTATCGAAACACTTAAAACTCTACGAATAATGAAAGTATTATAAGAAAAAGTTACAAAAATATTATTACGTAAGCAACCTCCGTGTGCCCCGATACAGTTTTGTTAATCTTATAAAGCTAGTTCAGAGGACATGTGGGTATTTGTACTGCCAAAATCACTGAACTTGATCTAAGCGGCGTATACGAAACACCTACACTATTACTTCAAGGTTAAAATATGCGCGTGTTACTACAAGTGTAACCTTGTTGTAAATCATACTTGTATTTTGCATACTATCACTTTAAGTTTCTATACATATGTAGTGTCGTATAAACAATTCAAGGAGTTAAAAGTTGGGTATTTTTAACGAGAATGGTAGAAAGCGAACTGGGCAGTGACTATAAAAACCCATCACGATGCATGATGAATATCAAAATAATCTAATACCATGTCTTGACTGATCTTCAGTTGGGTGCACCCTGAGCAGGGGATATTGGCTTAAACCCAAGAACGGAATAAACGTCTTAGATCCTTAAAATTTTAAGGTTTTTTTCACACGTCAAATGTAATACCCGTTTTGCAAGCTTGTTTAATACTTACAATTAAAAAGTAGCTTTCTGCGAAGTGGAAAACTGCATCCACAACTATGCAAGCTGTCAATGCATTCTTTGTACAAAAGAATGGACAATAACTTTCTCAGTATTTAGTGGCTGGGTCGAGCTCAGTTACGAAGACCAACGTGTCAAGTGTCGGCGCCACAAAGCGGTGCATCTCTGGTGTTGGATGTTTGTTTTCACTAGCCAAGTGAATACTCGAAACTTTACACCCATATACCAGATGATAAACATACAAGACCGGTGATTACATATCGTCTACGTAGGCTTTATACAGACAAAACAAAATACGGAGTATCCGATAACACTTTGAACATCAAACGAAGAATTGACTTTGGCATAATAATCAATCCACTTTTCGATTTGAAAATCTAGCAATTCACTAATTTCTCATACAGATTTTTCCTTTCAGTCTGAAAAGTATTTAGCTTAATTGGATTTCCCGTAGACTATTCTGGAGATATCTAAGATGGCAAGACTTCGCATTACAAAAATAAGAAATCAAACTCTATACTTTTAAAGTTTTTTTAAATATTCTCAAAGATTTGTTTGAAGCCCAGGAATGTGTTTGAATTTTCATGTGATAGTGAATATATTATCAATATTGAATGGAAAAATATAAAGAGTTGTTGTGTGAAGCACAGCAAAAATGTCTGAAATGTTCATCGTAAACAAGTTAACATGAAATTAGTTACTCTTGAATACTGGGGTATGACTGGTCGTAAACGGCATTGACTCACGTATGTGAAAACATTTAGACCGTGTCTGATTACCACGTTAGCAATATAAAATTGATAAATTAATAATCATATTTCGATAATGTTACTTGACTCGTAAGTTCAATGAATTGATGTTACACGTGTTCTTGCAATGATTGGCAGAGCTGTATTAAATTTGAATAAGTGAAGAAAGCATTATAAATTTCATGAAATTCTCTGCAAAGGGTACAATTTAATATCGGAAATTTCAAGACATATTTCCGTATCCTTAAATTTAAAATCAGTTGTCATGCAATCACGTATGAGCGTTAAATCACGTTTTGAGTGCGTTTATGTTCCTATCGAGCGATATTTCTGCTATTCCCTCTGCCTATTGTACGTGATCATACCTTATTTGCATCACAATAACTCTGACTTGGCGAGGCGCCATATTCAGGGCGACAGGGTATTTTCAGCCCCTGTCATATTTGAAATTCTCAACGAAGTCGTGTTCAACATTTCGAATATACAATCCGGTTGGGTTATATTATATAGCATTCTATGCAAGTTAAAGAAATTTGTAGTTTCAAAAGAACATAAAAAACATTTATAAAAATTTTGCTCAACAGTTTTTATAGCAAATGATCGGATACTAGCAATATCAGGACCGTCACTGACGCATTGCCGGCTGAGTACGAGACGGTAAAGTTGTGTGAGCTAAATCTCTAGCACTACAACATACGCACGTTAGATACACCTCGAACATAAATAAAACTTCATCACCTTAAATCAGTAATCCCGGAATTATAATCATATTATATTGTATTGAATACAATATTATATATTTTTTTAACTGATTTAGGCAACAGCGTCGAAAAACTAGAAATGAGCGGAATTTTCACTTCCTTCCGAGGTATCATCGCGTTGATGATGCTTTTGGTGTTAGGGATATCCATGGGCTACGATGAACCATTTACCATCAAATGATTCATCTCCTGGTGTGTCCGCTTCGAAGTAAAAATGAGGATTCCACAAGGCAGATCCAGATTTATGTTAATAATAAAACAGTCCAAAAATGTACCAGCCATAAATAATGTTATACGCTCCGATAAATTGTCGATCAAACATTAACTCTCCTCACGCCATTTGATTGTTGGGAGTCAGAATATTTTATAGTAATTTATGGTAGAGACTATTCTTTCCGAATAACGATGTCGAACAAAGTCGATTCTTAATTCGATAAGCTTTACATGATTGCATTGCATGATTGCATGATTGAAGTAATTTGAATTTTAATTATTTTGTAATATATTTGGAAGTTCAGAATTAAAACGAAGATTAATAATCGAGGTCATCATACTTATAATATCCTTGCAAGCTATTCAACAAAAAAAATTTTTGAGGCACGCCTGAAATTAAGACAGCTACGAAAACGTTATGTTGCTGGAGAATTGTTGGTACAGTATGGAGTATATGGAATATACTTACACTGTGTAAGTAGTTTAATTTTGAAACAAATATGCGGTTGTAAAAAAAATTTATTTGTTGTAATACTACACGAAAATAAAGCTTAAAGAGGAATTAACTCAGATATCTTAGTAGTGTGAATTACTATATGTATTCCGCATGGAAATCCGAGCACAAATCCAGCACGCGCTCTTATTTTTGAAAGTGCCGATGAGAAATTAATTATCACATGCTTATATCGGTAACGGAAATATCTTGAGGCAACATCAACATAATTTTCTTGAATATGTGTGAGCCATTTTCCTCTTGACCAGTGTGGTGGACGATGGTGTTATACCATCGTCATAGGATATTCAAAAGCTCAGGAGTGGAACAATTACAGATTATAATTAACAAAATGACAGTGAAATCTTCACGTGCTTTATCCTATCCAGATTTTTTTTATATTAATAGATCCCTAGCAAAGCTAAGGAATTATAGATGTTAGTACTACTAGAAACCCTAGGGACAGTCTCTTTCATTACTTAACCGAGGCTCAGATGGCTTTCACTAGAAATTCCTAACTTTTCACTATGTGTCGTATGGCTACCCGATGGAGTTTTAGTCGTGGTACAAATGTTATACGATCCAGTCGCTACTCCAACTGGCATTATGTTTCGACAATTTTACCCCAATTAACACAAGACAAGGTAATAAATCTGACATATATTTAAATTATTTACGAATTTGTTTACAACGTCCAAATATATTCAAAATATGCGGTAAAAGGCAGTGCAAAGGTAATCTTTGACAAGACCCTCTTTAAATGATAATTTCATCATATCCTGCAGTTTGAACTCTAACTGTCTGCTGTCTTATCGAAAGACTTGCATAATTCATATTTATATCTCGTGAAACCAAAACAAAGTAGACAACCACGAATCAAGCAACCTTATAACATTTTTTCACCGTGGCAATGTGTAAGTAGGTATTAAAAATTAAATAAAAATTAGTTGGTATAGGTAAACCTCGATTAATTCTGAAAAGGTGAGGAAGATACAATTTTGGGTAATAATTTAATAAAAATTTTGAAAGAACTTCAAGATTGTGTGAACAGTTTTACTAACAACTGGAGTTTGAAGCCATAAATGTTTTTTTACGTTTACACACTTACACCTTCGCACTAGGATTCTCTGTGTTACATCACACAGACATCACAAACACCTATGATCCGAGAACAAACATGTATCTGTTACATAAATGTCTGCCCCGGCCGGGAATCGAACCCGGGACCCCTCGCTCGGCAGGCAGGGTCACTACCAACTGGGCTATAAAGTCGTCTAGTTGTGTTTTTGTAAAGTTGTAACAAAACATTGCGAGTTTAGCTACATGCATGAGTTAATTGTTAAAATAGAACCTATTTGCTATCATTTTTTGATGTGGAAACAACGTATGGGCATAATAGGCAGTATATAGACCACCAGGCGTTAAGTGGACTACATCCCATGGTCAACGTAGCTTTCAAACAGCGCCACAGTTCCAGTCCCAAATAAGGTAGAGCTGCCGAGACCTAAGATGGATGGATAGTTTGAATGGTAAATGGTATACTACTGACCGTAAACACTTTCTGAAAATATAAGATTGCTTAAAGCAACTTACACCACGGCACAATGATATTTGTAATTTTTAGTGTAGGTGGATTGTTGCATAACCATCCAATAAATGAATAATTTTGAGTTTATACTTGCACAATAAATCAAACAATCTGCTCACTTAACGATTCATTCGTTTCCTCTAACTACTGCTTGTGACGTAAGTGGATTAAAGTTACTTGGATTGTATGAATATCTTACACGTGAAGATTAATTTTTTACTCCTTGCAAAACATTCGCGAGCATGCAATTTACAACTTTAACCAATTTTATTAGTCTTTGGAAATATTCTAATTCCATTGGGCCGATATCAGAAAAGTGATGAAAGGAAATCATATTTGATCTGGTAGTCACGATTTATTAGGCTCTATTTGGAGTTATTATTGAACATGAACTAACTTTGTATGAGCGCTTTTAAAAGCAAATTGTATAATGATTTACTTTACATAAATACTATAATAATTGCAAACCAAGAGTGGAAATATGTGAAAAATCCTACTGGTTTTTTTGGAGTTATGTATGAACCGTATTTAACATTTTATTTTAGTTAAAACCTCTTCTCATCATAGTTTGTGCAAAATCGAACAGTAACAGACGTCGTCGTTTCATGTTGCAGCGGGAGGCCTTAAGAGATGTGACGACGGCTTAAAACCATTTGTGAACAAACCATAATCGGTAAATTACTATAATCGAAACTTTGCACTACCGATTTATACGTGATATATACAAATCTTACAAAAATAAAGAATGTATGAAGGACAGTGAAAATAATAAACGAAATGGTGTTGTTAAAAGAAGCTTGTGACAAAATCACTAATGAGAATTGGATGAGTGTGATAAAAAAAAACTAAAAGAGTAATTAAAGAAGATTTTACCAGAGATCTAAAAGTAGGTAACATAATTGAAAAATAAATTAGTTATATATACGGGTCAAAGTAATTCAACCGATAAGTTTGAGTCTTTATCAGATAATGAATAAATAAATAATTTATAAATGATTTGGATCTTTTCTGCAAACTTTTTTTGTGGCTATAAGCATTAAATTGGTCGATATGTTAACCTAATGGTAAGCAGTTACCGGAAACGATGATGGCAGAACCTTTCCAGTTCCTCGTATATGCCTAAATGTTACGGCCTTTAGGTTTTAGTATTTAACTATCGAAACTATTAGATAGCCTTAAAATTCAAATCGATTTATTGTAAAAATCGGTTTCTTTGGTGTATCGACTTGTTAATACATCTCTAGATGACAAACGTCAAAACGGGCTTATTAAATTATGACAATCAGAGAGAATCAAATTTTCCAATAATGCAACAAAATCAAAATTAATATCGGATAAGCTTGTAATCATTTTTATCGTCAACAGTAATACCATTTATAAATAGAGGGACTGTAGAAAGCATCTGCTAATACCATGTCACACAAATACAAATATATCGTATACGTATTTGGTATATCAATAAGTAAACTGTAGAGAGGTCAGTAGACGAGCGACAAAATATCAAACATCTGTCGCAACTCCGACATTCGTCGGCAATCGATATCAGTATCTCTCTGGTGTTGACTTATGATAAGTGATCGATGCATGCATTCGCACGCACTCCAAATGTTTAATTTTACAGATAGTTATGCAAGCACTTGAAAAAAAACATTAAGTAATGTTTGTCTGTACCGTTCATATTTGTGGACTTCCTGTTTACAAATTAGTTTGGGTTATAGTTCAAACAGGATTTTGAATTGTTTTTAACCTACTAGGGGCTCACAGTAGAGCATGTAGCTCTCCTGGTAATTGTTGAGTTTTAGATTTCCCACTTTACTACTGAGTTGATTGTGAGGTTATTGGCCAATCAAGTGTTGGACGAAGTGTTGGATGGTATCAGGCTTCGAAAATGTAAGGACTACATGTAACAACTACCGGTACTGACGGGTTAAAGCGCTCTCCTAAGCACGGAAGCATTGATTTTTGTTAATAAAAGTCATCCATTTAATTACCGACTAATGCTAGTAGCATTTCGAGTTTACATATAACTTTATAATATAAACAAAACACAGTTTATTGAATACTGTATTTATAATCAATCATACTGCAATTTCAATCTATTGGCGGAAGTCTTCGGTGTTTTTGGGTTATAAAAACGTAGAAACTCCCAACGCGTGTCAGGTCGGCTGTCGCGCTCGGTTCAGTGAGCACGGTGGCACGGTCCGCAGGTGGCGGTTAACGGTCGCAAGCCTCACGCTGGGAAGCCTTGCGAATACGGTCGCCGAATGTACTGGGACAGAGGGGTCCAGTTTATTGAACGAAAGAAGCGAGGTCTTTGAATCAACTTGGCAAGTTGGCGTTCCATAATCATGTTAGTATGTATTCTAACGATAATTAATCTGATCTTCGCGAAACTCGGTACGAGGGTTGGTCCCACCAATGCAATTTTTCATTTTGTATTTGACCTAAATCGAGGAATCGAAATGTTAATGGAAAAAAAATATACATTTTTTTTTAACAACAACAAATAAACAAGTACTAGATGATTTGTAATCAGGTCCGATTTTGTGTTTGGATTGCACGTTTTTATTAGATTTATGATGTGTAAAATCTAAATTGACCCTTATGCCTTAGACTGCAATTTGTACGTCTAAATTAAAGTCCACTCTTTAACAGCAATCTTTATAATGCACCACACATAGCTTCGATGCATATTATTGGAGATTTGGTTTAAATTCCAATATCACAATGGTCGCAATTCAATGGTATCGTTGCTGATTCAGACAAAAAACTACAAATAACAATAATATTCAACTAGAACGTATAAACGCTGAATGATAATAGCTGCTACCGATCGTGGTGAGCTTGAAGCATAAAAAGCGAACGTTTCATTGTTGCCGAGCAAACTTCTTACAGTTATTGTAGAGCTATCACGCGCACAAAAACAGAATTCATGTTATACCCCTATCCACATTTGTGAATTACAGTTTATTTGTAACGTAATAAATCTCTCCTACATTAATTGTGACGTTTTTACAATTTCAGGTATTATGTTAGGAATTAATTGGTATTTAAATTACTTGTAAAGTCCTCATATCTGTCCTAAAGAACACTCCTCTTGAGTCACACTAGTCGAACTTGCAAATATGGTCATTTGCGCGCCAACCTGCCTTGCCTTAACGGTCTGGTTTCGTATTCGTATACTCGGTAGCCTTACAAATTATCGCGACTTGTCTGCAACATGTGTGTTTATTAGAGACGCATGCTATCTATCAGTCTATAGTATTATAAAATTGTATCAGACACAGATTGTTTATTAAACATAATAAAAATATTTTGAATATTATGTACTAAAATCACCATTAAGTGACCAGGAACTAAAACATTTCGTTTTGGATTCTTTTTCTGCCTTTCTATTAGATCAAGCATCGTGAAAAAATACTTAACGTTGGAATCGATTTAATAACTGCCATGTTATTACGTAATTCGATTCGAGAATCGGTCGAATAAGACCGGAGTTATTGCTTTACCTCTGCGCTGTTTCGTATCCTGAACGTTGAACGAAGTCGCTAGCAAAATTGATGTCTTATAAATCTGTCCAAAACGGATTTAACAATTCAACATCGACTTTAAGTACGTACTATGTCATACAACATTAACATTACAACATTTGTTCATGTGATCATAAGATAATAATAAAATTGTCGTTAGATACAATGCTTACGATTAAGTAGGTGCATGTGACGTCACGATACGTGGATTGAACGAACTATGTTGCCTGTCTCGAATAATAAAATACTCACGCGAGTTTTAGACAGTCGACAATAGGGTAAGCTCACCCTTCATTGGGACCTCGTTTTATGGCTTTTAACAATTTGGTAAGCTGCACTGATTGTCGGATGGCAGCTGCTCGCGGTAACAGGGATTAACGACATAAATTATGTTTTTATGTTTGTCACGGTGCGATACGATTTACTCAGAGCGATATATCGACAAGAATCCTGATAAAAATTCTTGAATATTTGTAGCACATGGGATTTTGCTCTTGAACTTACTATCTATCCAATCCTAGGGAAGGTTAAGACGTCAGATGACGTTAAAACGTAACGTTTTCAGTTTCCAAAGTAGCAGACAGAGGCATGAAATTTATGATTTCGATGAGCCTTTGTAAATTTTATTATAATAGATTCATCATTAATAAGGAGTTAGGATTTTGGGAGGACTTTGGGAAAACAACCTACAGACCCAAGTCGATAATGAATTTTCCTGCCAATCAAAAGAAATTAGCCAGGGCAGACATAATGTATTATGTGACATTGTACCACTCTTAAAGCTGCCACCGCGTATATTAAACTGAGCGGAAGGTTCGAATCGGTTTTTAATTCTGAATAGTGTCAGTTTGTCAGTGGAATAAGTCCTTCTGTCGACTAACAACGAAAGAATGTCATTATGAGAACGAGATGACCGGATGAAAGAATTTGTGAATGGACCGGGCATGAGTTTCACGCCCATAAACGGTCAATATGCATTCGAGCTTAAAATCGTCTGCCGAAACCAGTAACAGCGAGTTGCCCAGCGACAGGGTTCGTTCACCGCGGCGGCGAGACTACCACGAATAAATCATCCATCTGAAAGCATTAGACAACCATGACTTACCAAGTTACATTTACTGATAATATTTTTTGGATATTAACCAGTAATAGCTTGAAAATAGGCCTTCAAGTCAAAGCTCTTGGGATCGAATCCTGCATGTACCACAAATTCATTTTTCAACAATTTGGTGTATATTTCTAATTAATTATAAGTTGCGCACTTATGTTTTTAAAAAAATCTATGAAATATGCTAATCTCCACATTCCCCTAGCTCAATGCTGTGGCAGTTATTGGTCAGTATGAAGTTTTGAACTAAAAAATTCTCCTCAATCGATATTAATTATGAATCCATTTCGTATATCATTTTTCAATTTAACGAATGACAGGAAAACGTACTGTTGCCATATAACGAAGGGGATTATGGTGGTGGAGATATTGAATTGATGTAGTGTAAATTAATTATGCAGTATTTCATCAGAGTATGAAGTTCTATCGAACTGTTGTAAACTAAAGTGGATGTGTTGATATTTATTGCAAAAATATGTTATGAAAAAAAATTGTGGTTAAATAATTTAAGGAAAAACGATTTAAAGACTTTATTTATGATTGTTTTCATCATTATTCATAACAGCACCCATAACTCAATCAAAAAATACCTCACGCATAAAAAAAATCTAATATTTGTATGCCATATTCTTTAGTTTCTTTTTGTTTATAATTGCGATATATACAAGTATAATCTTTGGTTTGTAACTACGTAGTCCTGCAACTTCTGAATTTTAACCGAAAGAGGGTATGACCTTTTAGTAAACAATATATTGATAGCGTCAAGTCGATGGTAGATGTCTATACAGGAATTCGCTAAGAAGTACCTACTGTCGTCGAAAACTTGAAAATTACGTAATTTTGCCTTGCAATTACAAATATCACAACAACAAACCCAAAATATGTGTAATCTCTGTAGGTATATTATTTGCGACACTTTTAATTTGATACCATATACCAGTAGAGCACAATGTGGCATCAAATTAACAAGTACGTCATAAATTACACCGGTGAGAGAGGGAGCCGAGGGGTTCGATGAATAACTAGCGATCGTAACCAAGAGGCAGGTGTTACAACCTACTTTGAATACTTCGACGGCACCGCCATCTATTCTTTCCGTTCAACGGATATCAGGAACAATGTGTATGAACCCTAAGTCAAGGGAACGGTCTATTTGTTGTAGAAGTTTCTGTTAAAACGGTCACCGTGCTTGAGAATTCAATTTTGCACTGTTAACAAAGACAATAACTTTAAGGAGATTATTGATACCAATATTATTTGTTATTGTAATTCAAATTGATTATAAAGGCATTAGTTGGCTATGGAAGGAACTATTTCCCATCCAGCAGTGCTACGAGAAAAACAATGGCGTCATTTCTATTCCTTTGATAATTGTGGAGCTCAGTATCACTCAGCTTTATTGCCTCCTGGCAACAATCTTTTTTCTAAATAAAATCTGTAAATTTCCAATTAATCATATTTTTAATGTGCTTCGGTTGCGTTCCTGGAGGGGCAGTGAACGAGCACCTTTAATGAGTCCTTCTTGTCCGATAATACATTGATGACGCCTCTGATGCCATCTGAGATTTGCATGGGAGATGGTGGCAGCACCACGTGCTCTATTGGCTCATTTATTAGTCAGTTTGTTTAATTGCCTTAACTTGTAAAATGTCAAATATGATTCTCATTAAATGATTTTGATATCGGCAATATTCCGAACTTTAAGTAAAGTTTGTTTTGTTTATTTTTTATGTTTGATTTCCCACATCACATTATAAGTAAACGATCGTGCATGAAATATTGTTGCGCTACCGGCGACCCGGTGGGAACCGTAGGTGAAATAAAAATAAATCTTCATTATTTTGAAAACAGACTCCATTCATATCATCTGTCGCTGAGCGTTCACGTACCGCTTATATACTGCTGAAGAATACCAGCCGCGACGTGAATGGCATCCTTATCTTCATTCATCTTCTTACATTACTATCGCAGATTATACCTTTATTTCTTGCCGTCAGTGAACTCGAACATGACTCACCTTTATTATGTAGTTAGTAGTGAGGCATAATTGTTTTAACTGCCGTGCAGGTGCAATTATTGCATTTATTTTTCATAGCGCGACACGAATTTCATTCCAACTCCAACCGTTTATAGCTATCGTTATTGCACAATTCAAATTGATGGGCGATAAGATATATGAGAATCGTGATATTAAGTAGTATTAAATACGCCGCCATTTTACTGCTGTGTAATACAATACAGACAGTGAGGCTCAAAACACACGGTGGAATTTAGTTAAAAGAAATAAAAAATATACGGCTTGTATATTGAAAAAATATTTTTCATTCAGATACGGTAACCCGTCTATTACAATGAATAATGTACTTTGCACATCTATAGATAAGCCTTTTAAAGGCCACTGCTGACCTAAAGCTTCCTCTTTTTGGTGCCACTCCCATCAAACTTTAGACAGCATTTATTGTTTATGCTATGACACATTTAAAAAATAATTAAAGTTTCGATAAATTAGTCTTAGTAAATTAGATTAACTTTTGAAAACAAAACATTGACATTAAACAATAAAAAGATCATGGCACAAAACTTGGGAAAAATTAATACTTTTAAATAGAACATACTCGTATTAACGTTTAAAATTTACTTTAAATCTATAGTTCGAACAACGTCAAAGAAGCTTTATGCAAATTTCATCACGGTTTGTACTACTATAGAAAACTAATTAATGAAACTCTCCGTGTTCGTATACTACTAACATAATGGTAAACATTACCATGGGTATGTTTATAAGAAAGACGTGATGCAAGAACCGAAATAGTCCTTAAGCCAGACGTAGACATGATCAACTAATTACTACTTACTCCCTTATAACCAGGTTTTTTTGTAATAGAGTATTAGTCAATTACGGCATTTCTCTATCTGGTATTTAATTGCCACTGTACCTTTCAGTCTTCTATAACCAACCTCAAATAGGACTACAATGTTTGAAGTTGGACAAAAGACACCTGAGGACGAAGTTGTAAGTGTCACTGGTTCCAACGTATTTGATGAAACATAAAGGACTCGAAAGTTACTTTAGCATATTTAGCACGTATGGTGGTCTTGCATCAGAAGAATCGTACCTTGTGCCACATACTAATATAGTTAAATAGACCCAGTTTTCATGTTGTCATTAATAAAGTTACTTTTATTCTAGAATAGTCTATATATATTCATTTATATCTTTTTTATTTGTGGATGGATTGAAATTAAACGAACATTAAATATTAAGTGATGATTACTGCAATATACTAGAGAAAACTATAATGAAATCGGTTAAGCCGTTTTTGAGATAGCGCGCACAAACGTACAGACAAAAAACGCAAATTCTAACAACTGTGGTTTTGGGTTCTGTGGCATTCATAAAGACCTCTAATAATAGCTTTACTCATATTATATCCTTCATGTAGAGAAAGCCATCTGTTAAAATTTTATTATATGTATAGATAAACTGGAGATGACATATTAATATATTTGAATAAATTGACCGGAGACCACTTATTAAAAAAATAGGATGTTTTCAAAAACTGGACTTCATTAGTCACTGTAATTGTTTATTTATACACCAACACGACATCAGTCAAAACACACAGATAAATAAGAAGAAGAAACAAACGAAAAAATTTCTGAAATTAATCGTGGTTACCGATATTTTGAAATGATTATATAATAGTGATTTAAAAATAAAGAATAAACTAATATCAATAGCTAGACTAATAAAAATAAATGGTTGAACAAAATTTGCCATATAAACGGATCGTTCGGATAAAAGAGGCCGCCCTCATGCATATTACAGTAAGATCGGTTCATTTATATTGCAAACGAATGTGTCATGCTACTTTCTTGATTCTGTATATCTTAAAACTTGATTTCCTCCTTTTAAATACAACATGCAAGTTTTAAGGCATCTTTGTGAGAAGTCTACAGTACCACAGACAGGACCTACAATTAACAAATATTGGACAAAATTTGGAAAAGTACACCAGTTATTTTGGCGTGGGGGGTGGAGGTGCGTATTTAATTATATATATAATTATACGTATAATAGCAAATCCGTAAGACAAAATCTTCATTTTTATAGTTCATTAATGCATGCCTTTTTTAGATAAACTTGGCTCTATTTTTATTAGCTGTCATTATGGGTTAAATTCAGTTGTAAGCGGTCAGTAGCACTATTCGGTAATTGAAGTTATAAAACAAGAATGATAACCAAAAGCAAAAGAAAAATTTTAACAATGAATACCTATTTGTATTTTAGAAGCCATTTTACTAACACATATATGAAAATAAAAATTGTTGCAAGTTGAGAGTTGTTTACAGAATCCAGCGAGTAAAGGTTAGCAGGTTAATTTATGAGTTATTATATCGTTCATACGTGTATTGATAAACAACAGAAATTGTTATGATCGGATGTCATCAAAACATCACGTGTTTATACTATTGTCATATACCTTGTAAAGTAAAATTTCGTTAGGCGTGACTTAAGAGTAACGCAAATTTTTTCGGATGGAAGTATCGCTATACCGGATCGCTATATCGGAAGGCTATAGTCTGTTAACGTGGTATCTGTTATTTGCCAATTAACGGCAAACATTTTAATTTATTGAAATATTTTTTTTATAAAATAACAATTTTGTGAATTAAATGACTGATATATTTTTTTTGTCTGATTTTTGCATAGCAGTTTTTCTAGAGCATTTTAGAACAAGGTCATATTGACAAGAGCCTATTTAACGAAATTTTACTTTAATCGTGCGTAAAGATTACACGCACTCCTTTTTTTATGTACCTACTAGCTGCAAATGTGCTAATAGTAAATTTTCACCAGTTAACACGGGGCTTCACTGATGCGTCACCGGCCAAAACATCGTCGATTGATTGATGCACCCATGTTTATTAGTTCTCCATAACTTCAGGAGAACTACGTGAAAATATTTTATGGTTGACTTTTGGGTGGCGGCAAGCCATATTTTGGGTTGCGAAAACATTATAAAATCAATTTTAAAAACCATATTTTGAAAAGCACAACTATTACATGTATATATATTTACCTACGTACTTGTAACTTATTGCATATTAGTTATGTTTATACACTGTAAAATTTAATTGAAACGCCATAAGAACTAAAAATAACATTTGGCCCCAATATTTCCGGTTTTTATCAGTAAATGTCCTGGACGGGTTGTTATAAGCTTTAAATCATTTCGTGCATCTAATTGAATTACATTCCCATGTCTAATAGCATCATCTGGTTCGTTCGTTGACTCGAGAAAAAGTGGTTAACATTTCATCAGATTTAATAATGTGCTTCTCTAATCGCTACGAATGTAAAACGAATAAATCTATTGCTCTTAGTTTGTTATTATTGAATAAGTTACATAAAATACAATTAAAATTAGTAAATATTCGACTAAGGAGGCGATGGGCTCGCATTAGGAATAATAACCCAGAGCCATATAGATAGAGAGTCAGTTTTTAAACAGGGTGAACCAGGTACAATGGAGATTGGCTTGGCTTTAATAGTAGATTAAGCCCTGTACGCCAAAGACTATTCGTTATTCCGTTTTGTTATTCCATACTTCATAAGTTATAATTTATTTTAAATTAAGCCAAACCTTATCTAGTATCTAAAAAAGAATTGTATTTGCTTTTGTTATTATTATTACTTTAAGATTGGCTTTATTTATTTTATAATTTATGTATCAAGTCACAGAACAGTGACGGGTTATTTATTTCAAATATAGTGAATAGATACCTTATTTAATGACGAATATATTATCATAAAGTAATATTTTACCTGCAATGAATGTTATTATTGAGTAATACATAGAATAAATAATAGCGTAATGTACAATTGGATAATAATTTGTACTAACATATCTGCTCGAGAGCAATAAACTAGAATCACTACATCGCGGGTTGGTCAAGACTAATTCTTACAATTTCTATGCAATGAACTGTGAATTATGGTGTAACATTCGAAAGGTAAATCTAATTTTGTAAGCTTTCAACTTCTTTCGATACCATAACCAAAGATTTATTCACCATGGAACGTAAAAATAAAAGACATCATTTTTAAAACAATCAATTCTTTTTTGTTTCAAATCTTGAAACCCTTTAAAAAGCGGGCGTTTATGAAAAATGGTCTTAAGTCTAATGTTTGATATCACTGGGAATGCAGGAGCAAAAAAAATAGTCAATTTTTTCACAACCACACCTACAGAAGCTGCTCAAGCCGTCAACATAATTCAGCAAGGGTTGTCACAGTGTACTATCGCTTGACAACTTCATCTGAGCCAGTCTTCTGTCTCGAAGGTATTCAAGCGGTTCAAGGAGACCGGAAGCTTAGTCCGGAATCGAGGATCTGGACACATTGAAAATATTTTTTTTTATCTCTTCGTATTACTTTCTATTCATTTAGACGTCCACAACTTCGACTTTTGCAATATTTTCCTAAATTAAGGTAGGAAATTTGATTAATTTCCAAATTTTTTGATATTATTTGTAAGCTAACAAAATTACGTGTGCGAATTTTGTGAGTCTTATGTATACTGTAAATGCGGAAAGTAATGTCCGGAACCGCTGCACTTACTTGAAAAATTATTTTATTATTTAAAAGGTACTATTTAAATTATTTTGAATTTCAATTTGGATACTTATGTATACTTTACCATAATTATTCAACCCGAACGAGGTCGGGGCGGACCGCTTGTAATATAAAGTTATTGGAGTATAAACAAAACTATAGACTTAGAACGAAATGAATTCCTTCCTTCCCTCAACCGTATAAAATTACTCATACGACTACGTGACGGTGGTATACGGTATGGTACTGCGACTGTGTTTGTTCTAATGTAAAGAGTTGTCCATGAATGGGCTAATTATTAAACTAGGATCTATAAATGGGTATAGTTTAGATAAAAATTCAGGTCAATAGAAAACAATTGAATGTGTAAATACGTTAAGTACATAAAAAGATACAAATTTTGTTTATGGCCAGATATACATTAATATCCAATAAAAACCTGTCCAAGTACCTACTCTTCTGTTTTCGGGTAAAAAATTATTCCTAAATATTCCGTTATATATAATATTTAATCATAGTAGGTACTTATGATATTACTTTTATAAAATATTGTATAATCTTTAGTTACAACAAACGATTGGATGAAATCTCTTTATATATCTATACAGAATCCAGTGACCTCTTCACTTTATTGATTTCAAGAAATTCAAATCTATAACGGTTTGTGGCCGGGAAGTCATAAACGCTATTTGCAGAAGCCAATAAGCTGTTGTAACCCCTTGCCTTAAGACGACACGCGAGCCACTTGGATACTTAAATTGAGGTCTTTACTGACGATGAAAAGACTAATTACTTTAAAATCAACGGCACTTAAAAATCGAATGGGTTTTGCATTTGTGAAAGCGTATAAATCATGTGCTGTTCCATTTCATCATCTTTGGTACTTTATTAATATAAAAATAGTTTTAGTCATCTAGGTACTGACGGATATAAAGCAGGAACAGCAGGAAATCGGTAATAAACTAAACAACGAAAATCGAATAGGCGTGTACGTTTGTACGTCATTGTGTGTGTGTGTGACAAAAGGCGAATTTTTTCAAAAGCCATCTCTGTATCTTGAACAATCACACGCTGCGCGCGCGGCGTTACGCCAAGCCGCCCATTGTCCCCGGAACATACTGAATAATGAACCGTTTCTGCTTTGTCCAAATAAAATATTCCAGTTTTTCGGTCACAATTTATTGGTGCGTGATAAAATATCGTGACTAAGTCAGTAAAGATATGACCATCGTCTCCATATTTATCATCATGTATCAGTATTTTTTCATTATATTTTCATGGGGGTTTGAAAGATATTCGCCTAAAGTAAAATGCTAAATTAAAAACAAAAAAATTGGTATTCGCCATAAAATTCGTTAATTCTTTTTAAAATAAGTCGAACAAACGATTGATTAATAATATGGCCCCACTTCCTTTCTTCCTTGCGACAGAGTGTGGTTGAGAGGCACAAAGGCCAGCACTTCCGATCAGCTGCCGCGCACCCCACTTTTTTGTGTGGCTTCATCTAATATTAACTAACTAGTGATGCGTGAGATAAGAAACAGGCTTTCAAAATTTAATGCGAATTTAAAATGTCAACAGACGACCTCGAACTTTCCCACGTGTAACCTTTACAATATGGAACCAGTGCCTTGTTGCCAACCAGATATTATAATCTGAAGCATTTATGAGTACGAGTGCTACTAACAATGCCAGATCATTAGTCATAGGAAAAGGTATCCAACTGTGTACTTCCCAGTTGTTATTTTTAATTTGCTTTTTCATTAATATACTTATTAAATTAGTTAAATGCCACAAGTGTTTACTATAATAATCTAGTCGCTATAGTGTATGATCATATATGATACTATGTTCAATCTTTAAATTCAAGCATGAACGTTGTAAAGTAAGTGAATTATTTTTTTAATATACTTATTTGCGTTTTATCATCATTAAGATAATCTAACAATGATACCCTCTTAAATTGCTAAAACATTACGAGTCACTACGAGTACTAAATAAATGAAATTTATTAATAACTCAAAAGAAGCGTGTGCAACCAGGTGGACAACTACTACAATATTTAAACGGGTTTCAAATCCTATTAACCGTCATATTTACTGACCTAAATAATTTAAACCATACCGTCGAATGTATAACTGTAATCTAAGCGGTTAATTTTGAGCAATTTCAAGATTGCAATGTTTCCGATAACAACACAGTAGAAACAACTCATGTACTTGTTTAGTTTTTATTAAATTTGCGATATTTTTGTCGTAATATAGCATGACAAACAGAATTTTCAGTTCACTTTAAATGTAATATTTCGGTCATATTTCTGTCTATAAAACTATTGGTATTATGGTGACTCGACTGATTTCGTATTATATCGGAATAACACGTGTGTGAACTGTCTCGGTTGGCTACGAAATTATGATAATAAAAGTGTGAAGTAACAAATTTAATTTTTCTATAAATTTATTTTATTAACATGATAATAATTTGATGAGGATAATTTTATTAGGTTCAATAAATATCGTGAACAATAAGACTAGTTCCGAATATATAACAAGTTTTAAAATCATTAATTTTAACAATTTTTGTTATGATTGTTGTATAAAATCTTTATTTTTATATTATAGCGATAATCTTCATAGAATTTATTTAATTCTAAGAATTGGGTTGATATGTCTGAGTTATTGTTATCTACTAAAATAACCTATTGTTTTCACAATGTATCATCAATCACATCGTTATCAACAACATTTATCAAAATTATCAATAAAAATTCTTGTCAGTCATTACAAATATTGTAATGCATTTGACTGCATGTTGGGTGGTGGTTATTATCAGTTATTGTGACAATATCAGAAACAATCAAGTAATTATTTAATTAACAGGTAAATTCTCAACATGTAACATAACGGTTTGAAAAAGGTAAAAAGTATCAACATTATTATAACTTCAAAAATATATAATTTTGCCCAGATAAGGTAATTAGAAAAAAAACCTTACGGAACACGTTTAATGTTACGTTTTGTGTGTATTAAAAATGTTACGGGTTCTATCTCTATACTATCTGTAAATATAATTAACGAGTAAGTTGTTATCTTGAAACAAATATTCATATTCAAAGTAAAAATTCAGGCATAATATCGCGTAATATTAACTTATTTTTAAATGTACCAAAACTGTTTACATATCCGGATACGCTTTGACGGTAGTCAAGAGCTCGTAACAAATCCATTTACTATTTTCAGAGATTATCTAGGATGTTGGAGACAATTAAACACATCACAACAATAGATTGGAAAATGTTTGAATGTAGATTAGCGACCGTAACACATGTTGTTAACAGGAGGGGTACGTTAAATTTATTGCTCAGGAATCGTTCGATGTTACGAATTATTGCATCATAAACCCCGTTGAACACTTAAGTCGATTGCTTGCTCCAAAACCTTTTTCGTTGACGTCTGATCGATGCCCACCCTTATAAAGCTGCCTTCGTCGTAATAATGGACGTCAGAATATGGTTAAATTAACTGTCTGAGGAAAAAAACGATATTCGATATACAGGGTGTTTGGAAGATCGGTGCAAAGCCGCGAAGGGCAGCTAGTATAGACTATTTAGAACCATTTGAACCTAACTTATGTTAGGCGAAGTGCGACAATTCTTTTTTAGCAAATTTTAACGATTTTTGGTGAAAAATCCGAATTTTTGTAATTATTTGCTTACGTATGTTCGGAGAAGATATACATTCAGAAAGATATAGATGGTATTCGTCTACAATCTCGAGGATGTGGAACATTCTAAAGAAATTGAGATATAAACACAAATCAAGTTACAGTAAGTTGTTTACGGAGGTAGTTTATAGTTAAAAGAATAAGGTATGTGTTGAGACATTCCAGCTGCGCCTAGTCTGGCATCGGCTGAAGACGTGTGTGTATAATTAGCGTGGGCTTTTAAAGGTCATTGTCACAGCTTCAATGCATAGAGAAGATTTAAAATAATCCATTGTTCTTCCTCCAGGGGTACTGCGAGATTAATTGATAAATTCAACTTCATTATGAAGTGTGAATGAATAAAAAAAACTATTGAAACTGAGAATGTAAAGCAGTGAGCAATGCAAGTTCTTTAAGAAAATTCTATAATAGAAGTGCAAGATTGAAGCCGCTGTGCCCGGATATTCGCATATTACTTTCTCTATATTAAGAGAGTCAGTTCTTATAAAGCGACGTCGGACTATTAATCAAAAAAGTAAATCGCACAAATTACAATAATTGCAATTAGTTTGCAGTATTCGTTTTAACACGTACAAATTGCAATTTCGAACACGTTTTATATGACTGATTGATAGTTCTTATATTGGCCAGCATACTAAAGTATATCGGCGGTCCCATTTCAAAACCTAGTATGGGACATTTTTTACAAAAATCGTTTTATTGCATAATCTTGTTAACCTAGGAAGTCACTACCAAATACAAAAACACCAACATCTTAAACTAACATGAAAGCAGATATATTAAAAACCTAACCTAACCTAATTATCTTGTGTCAATTATTAAAGTTAGTAAGGGATCTAAACTATGTAATATACACATATATTAAAATATTGTTAGTACTACGTTTTCATTATTTAGTATTTTATAAAACCAATAGCTATTTTTTTTACCTAAAATGAATACTTTTCATAGGCTGACCTTTTTCACGTTTATGCGCTCTCCTGTAAAATTTCGCTTTAAGTCCTTACTAGGTTTTGAAATGGGGCAGCCGATATGTATAAATATATAAAAATTTATGAGAATGTCCAAGACATAACATAAGCACTTATAATTTAGAGTTACATTACAGCGTGGCAATACAAGAATTTCTTCAACGATAAACAAATCAACCAAAAAATAAAAGTACTTAAACATACGTAGAACGTAGGTATATGTGTCATTCGCCAAAAATAGTTTGCGGACTGACACAAGTTGAACAAACGTTGACATCAGTTATGGCACTCAACTTTCAGCAGTGGCTACCTGCCGGACTTTCTGAGAATAAAATTTACGACGTGACAAAAAATTGTCTTCCTTGTTTAAGTTCCCACAATGAACGCGGATGAGAGGGGTGATCTCTGTGGTTTTTGTCTTCGCTTCTATTTGTGGAGTGCAGTAATAAACCCTTACGCAACTAACTTTGTGTAGTGTACTGAAAATGATAAGTAATATCAGAGATTTAATATTTTGTGTTTGGCATTATATCGAATTAAGAGTTAGTGATTGACTTTCTGTATGCTTAAGAGGCAAATGTATCTGCATGCTGAATAAAAATGTCTATATTTCTGAGCTGTTTTCGTCTACAATAAATAATAGTTAATAGGTAACCAAAAAGTAGCGGAATGGAATCTTTACATTCTCTATAATATAAATAGGTATCGTTTTCCAACCTATTCAGGTACAACATATTAAGCAAATACACAGCCGGTAGAATAAAGCTGTGGATCAGATTACGCGACGAAGACTTGCTTAATACCGACTGACTGCAGTCATTCAATAGCTGCAAAACTACACCGCTACGGGGAAAGACACTATTGAGGGCGAAAGGTGACACCGATGCCTGTGGCATTAGATCTGTGGATGACTAGGTTTGAATCAACCGCTGTTCGCTATTCTCGTCGGACATTACGGCTCCTCATTATGGGAAAGTAAAAAAGAAACGTGGAAAACACTCTCTTAAAACTAGGACACTGCGAACTAAATGAAAGTTCTTTATATTGTTTCTCGCCTATTGTTGCTGTGTTCTTATTTGTTGAAATCCTTTATTACTAAAAATGTATGTTTTGCTTGCAGTTTCGTCACTTCTTACAGCTGCCGAGTCAACAACATAACAAAACACAAACATGACAAACTTCAATATGACTTCAGCAATTGAATAAATAGGTCTGATTCATGCTGAATGGCCGCTCAAAGAAAATGCCCTAAGACAACTTAACCACCATTCACATTCAATATTGGATCCAATATTGTCAGACCCCTTATTTCGTTAACGTGAAAGGCCCCGTATGCACCATCGAGATCCTGATTATGATAGACAGCTCAGATAAGTCGCAGACAAATGGTAGAATTACCATCGTTAGTTAAATCATTTATAAAATATTGTTACCGGCACGTCGGTGATAGTTTCAAAATTAAAACTGCATTCACTGGGACATTTGAGATCGCTCTTAACTTTCGCTGTCAAAATTAATAGGTAACATTTCTCGGTATTTTATCGTCATAGGCTATATTATATATTATACTAGAATATCCGCTTGTAATATATTTGTCTAGAAACAAATTAAAGAAATAATGCAATATTTACGCAAATATTACTACATTATGTTATTTTGACTGCTATTGCTAAGCATAAATAGATTCGAGGACATAATGTTACAATGTTTCATAACATTAATGTAATAGCTTTATAATGTTTTAAAAGATTTTGAAGACTTTTACTAGACATAATAATATTAAAGTCAATGTTCATTAATTAACAAATATACACACCCATAAATAGTATGGGTTGTAAAACAACTTAAAATTATTTTTTTTTTATCAGCAGTCAAACCTTTTTTTGTGAAACCGTTAAATAATTAGTAAGACCTGAATATGTAAATATATTCTATTTTGTATCTAAATTGGAAGTATAACTGTTGTACATATTTACTTCGCGCGTAGGCTGTTCAGCTAATTTGAAATAACACTAATCGTATTGAAAATCTATCACAGATACATATGTATATGCTTATAAAGTTGGTAAACGTTGTGAGTAATAAGTACACGATGGGCATATTGCGCAATCAGAATCTTATGTTGTAATATTTCAGCAATGCATTGAGAAAGTTAAAGTTGATTGTATAATAAGATTTATTTGCCGCAAATAGAATGATATATCTAAGATAAGTCAAGCTACACGATCTAAGGTGCTAGTTACGGTATCTAAGGTATTTTTCTAAAGATTGCTCTAATAAAATGAAAAACAACAATTTGTATGATACTATTGCTACGGCCCCTAATATTAGTATAAACATTTGAATAGTTGAAATTTATGGAGCTTACATTGCACTGGTTAATGTTTCATTATACAGTAATGACCACTAGACAAATAACGTGGTGATCACCTTGAAGACATCCTCTATTGTAAAAAGAGCCGACGCACGCTTCCGCTTTGTTTTCAATAAGTAAATAGAGAAGCGTCGTAAATTGTTTGAAGAGAATAGAAATAAGGCTGTGAATTGCATAACTATTCCTGTTCCGTCACATTACCGGTGTCACCGGGTGAATGGACTCTCCTTGTGGAGGAGATAAATCAGTCATGGGAAATCGAAGGTGGACAGATGTGTTCTTTGTCTGTAATAATTGCATTCACGCTGCTTTGTACTATTGATGCAATATCCTCACTACGTTCTGAACTTCTTACTGTACTAAAATCAACATTAATTGCTCTGTTCATTGGCTGTTTGAGCTAAAAAAAACTTTTCATGTTTACATACCAGATCGAAAAACAAAATTAAATTTATACACAATAGCGAAAAACAAAACAAAGGTAAACAAATATATTTGATTTTTTTTTTCATAAATAATAAACATAAACTTTTTCTTAAATTGCCACCGATCAGCTACTACGAGTAAATAAGATCCAGTGATATTATAGTAAGAATATGTATGTATATGCCTCTCTTGAATACCTGGTTTCGCAAGCGCACAAGTATAATTAATGATTTCAACACGTACTCTTTTCTCAGTTATAAAGAAATGTGATAAGAGCTTTATCGGTGAATGAACTTAAACAAAGGCAAACGTGGTTTTGCTAGTACAGTGTGCAGCTAATCGTAAATGTTTAGACAGTGCAGGTTTCCTATTGCATACAAAACTAGTTAGTTACCTTATTATGTTGTTCGGTATTGTGATGTTTGTTTTGAGTTTTTGATCATTTAGTCTCAACTCGATGTGTAACGCTAAGGTAACTGAATGTTGCTATGGTCACGAGTCACCTACGTACAACAAGAGAACAGAGGAGCCGCCAATGCAACTACGAGGCTAATAGTAAGGTTAAATAAACAAGAGAGATGTTACAACCAAACTCTTTGTGAAGAGGAGATAAATTACCTTATAAGTATACAAGTAACTCATCTAAGCTATTCTCACTAACGCGCAACCTCGCAGTAGGGTTCCCAAGGACGCGGGTAACATAACTCATATAGTACCTATGATGAAAGCATGGACCTACAAATATCCAGAACCAAGATATGAGACAAAGATATGAGACTATTAAAAGGCTGAAGTGGTTTCTCAAATCCGCGCGGCGCTTTATTAACCAAATAAGAGAATTTCCAGCTTCATGGTGAACTTGTATGTATAATTCCTTTCGTTTAGATTACATGCTTCATAGATCCTGGTGTAATTGTGCAAAAATATTTTTTTCTTATCATTTACAATGTACTATTAATTTAAATCAACTTGAAAAACGTGTAATTGTTCTCTATTGCACTGTGCTTTTCAAATAGAAATCTTTAACTCTTTTAAAACAGTGAATTAAAAAAAATCACTATTATTCCCTGATTAATCGTATAGAATGGACTCTTTTGGACTAGGAATCTTTTGAACTAGGAGAAGCAAAATTTTCGGATTTATAACAACGGTAAAAAAACTTTAATATGTTTTCTTTCGATACGTATACATTTTATAATTATTCTTTCTCTGTCGAAATTTGATTTTCGGTAGTAATACAAATTACTAACTTCGGAGAAGTACTGAAGAAAGTATTAACGTAAGAAGCTTAAAAGTAAACGGCGGTGAAGTTTATAAAAGTTATAAATCTTTGAATTTAGTTACCGAAAGTTTACACGTGATGTTATTAATAAACTTTTGCTGTAATGAAGTCTCTTAGTGCCAGATGTTATTTATCCGTTTGTTACAAGTTATGTAGGACCACTGAATAAATAATATTTAATCTGTTTGGTAATTAAAAGTTAACATTTTTCTGTATAAACATCGTTTTATTAAGTGAGTAATGAACAAAAGTATATAAAATACAATCAATCTTTCTTAGAAAAGTATCATAGGAACTAAAAACTTTGATATTGAATTAACGATTGACTAATTTCATAGAAATGCGACGAATAACCACGCGTAGTTATGAAACATTTTAAACCACTACCGTAAAATGGCTCATCGGTTACCAGAGACCGAACACTAATCATAGTTTCAAGTGTTAAATAAATACTTAAGCGGCGCAGCAGCGTGCCAAGGCGTCTTGGATGGTCTTGGAATTATCTCGAGTCGAGACGTTTTTATGGTCCGCATTGGAATCTGGGTGTTTTTTCCCATTACGGGCCGTTCGAATACCAAACAGGTTTTTAGATAGCGCTGGGTAATGCATCAACCTGGAAGGTTTTTGTTAGGGCGGCACGCTCAAGGAGCACGATGTAATGACGTACCTGAATAGTTTTATTTAATGTCCAAAGAGGATTTACCTCGTAATTAAGCTTCCGTGATCGCAAGTAGCTTATAAAATTTTGTTGTTAAATACACATCTTATTGCAGTCTGGGAATGTAAAGACATGTTTTATAAACTAATAAACATACTATTAACTCTGAACCTAAAAGTTAGTACAGGCTTAGTTGTTTCCTACTATACAAGTACTGAGATTCTCATTATGTAAATTTATTATCGTAATCACTAGGGCGGCAAGAATTTAATGTACTTAATTTATAAAACAATAACAAATTGGCACCTTTTTAATACCTAGTAATTAGTGATTAAAGCTTAGGTACCTACGACTTAGGTACCAAAATACTTTAAATATATTTATCCAATTAGGACCATCAATATCCTGTTAAGGCAACTACTATAATCTATATATTATTACAATAATAATGTCATTTAAATTATTTTAATTGTAATAGCACAAAATCTTTGTGTATAGATGAAGTAAATACTGAACGACTAAACCGATTCAGATCTAATTCACATAAAGTAAACTATTGCTTATACCTACTACCCGCAGATGACGCTGTATTTAAATTATTAACATATTCATTATTCAAACATATTACAGAACGTCTAGTATGTACGAACACGGTGACTACGGTGAAAATATGAAATATGGTTTGACACAAAATTGGGGCTCTGGGTAAGATCGACGCAGCCGTCACGATGCCGGGGGCACCAATTTTTTCCAACGTCAATGGTGCTGTGCCCGCCGGTCTGGTAATTTGGAAATAAATTGCTTATTATGCAAAATTTGGTGGACTGTAAGATAAGGATATGTCGTGACCCGCTGCATTATTCTATTTAAGGTTATCTTTAAACACACAAGACGGCACGTATGAAAAGTATTTTTTAATGTAATGATGTGGAACAGCATTTTGATAATTATGCTAATATATATACTCATACTACATTTAATTATATCTATGCCTTCGTTTAAAAAATACACTCGTGATTCCAATTCGAATAAATTTTTTTGACAATTTTATATTATATTCTCAAAGTTACGTGAAGTCTGCCAACCTGCACTTGACCAGCGTTGCGGACCTATGGCCATTAATCATCCTATGGTGAGGGGACACTCGAACCCAGCAGTGGGACGATGTGTTGTAATGATAATGAACATGTTCATAGCGAGTAACTTCAACATTGCCACAGGAGTGATTTTTTTGAAAACTTCAGTGCAAATTTTAATGCTTCTAGACCCAACGACTCGGACGGTGCGTTAGGTACGTCAGTCAAACCATACCTACCATCTTTAAGAATCCATAATGAAATTTTTTAACGTGTATCGTATTCAGTGTTGGATAGCTAGCGAGTTTCCTCCATCCTCTATGGCAGTCAACATTTCGTGATGGGTTTGATGTTTAGAATTTTAGATGTCCACGACCGTCCATAGACGTAGTGACCACTTATCATCAAAAAAAAACAGTTGATCCCTAAAAATGGATAGAAATTCCTAAATAATGAAGCGTTTATCGACCAGTATATTATCTACTAAACAAGTTCAACAGTAAACTTTATAATTATTTTATTAATTTTAATTTTTATTACTTTTTTTTAATTCATTGTTGATAAACAATTGGAACTTTTAGATAAAGACTTCATTCAATTAATTTTATTTCGATACAGACAACTGTTGTCGTAATTGCTAACCTAAAGGTATTGAACAAAAACATGGTACGCAATTGCAGTTTATTTCTTTTTTTAAAACCTACTAATTTTACCAATACGGTTTAGTCTTGCCGCGCGAATAGGCATAAATTAAAATATCCAATCGAGTTAGTAAACACCCGTATTCGTGTTTAATAGTTTTAATGAAAATTACTTAAAATTAATTTCAAATCTTATCCTAGACTGGTTTGTTTCACAGTTGGCTACCAATGCGAAAATATCGTCGTATATAACAAGGAAGCAAAGGGACGGAATCTCAAGAACCCGTCACTATTGGTTTGCTAAGTGACATTCAAACAATCTACTTCCACTTAGTATTGCACGAAGATATGTAAGAAACTGTTACTTACGGACTGGCACTTTTTTGGGGTCATACTTTTCTACGATTTCGCTGATTTTTGCAATTTTCGTTTGAGCTGTCTTCGAGCGTTCTGTGATTCCTTGCAGCTGAGACGTGAGCTCGCTGAAAATATCTTCGGCGAGGAGCACAAGTGAGGCGAGCTGGCGTAGTGCATTGCTCAAGGTGCAATTGGTCACGGCCTGCAATTCCTCGTCCGACACCTTCGGTTTCCCGTTTTCGTCACGCAAACTAGTCCGCGAAAGATACTTTGGCTCCACCACGCGCTGCACGAAAGGCATCTCGATAAGTTCACTAACAACCCGAGCCACTTACTCACCCATGCCCGCGCCGCGAAATAATCGTAATTCCGTCATCCATTCAACACACTACACAAAAAACGTCAGGTAACCGCCACTTTGAATTAACCGACATCCTGACCGGTGAAATTCCACTTAATAGCGGTTTTATTAAAAATTTATGTAGTTTATAACTACTTTAAGTTATTTTAAATATGTTTTCGTTCATAAAATTAACGCATAAAAGTTTTGAACCAAGTTTTCATATTGACGAAATCCCGCCATTTTAGGCACTATACAGAACACACAACCTCTGACCGTAATTCTCGGTCGAATGAAGTGAATGAGATAAACGAGTACAATGTAGTGTTGCCATCCTCATTGTAAGTTTCCCCGTAAAGTCTTAGATTTTTCTTTTTATTAATATAGACTAAAAGATATTCACTATTAAGATTTTTTTTACATCTAAACGTAAAAATATTTTAAAATAATAATATTTATTTATTTAATAGATTAATTTTTAAGACTCAAGGATTCTTTTAAAAGATTTAAAACACATAGTTTTTACGCTATTTTTCACCTTAAATTAGTTCTACTCAATTTTAGTAAACAAGAATACATGATTTTAGTTATATTTTTATAAGTCTTTCTGTATGTTTAAAAGTCTCTTTAAATGTTGTAAAATTATTATAATTTAAAGTTTTTAAGTTTTGTTACCGTGACTTGAAAATTGAATTGAATTGAAAACTTTTTTCGGACGGAAGAAATGCTCAGTTATTTATAGTCTGATTACGTAGTTTACCAACATTTTGTAATGAAATAAATAATTTCACAACTGCCACAATAAAATTTTAATTTGTAAGTGCATTTATTATTTTTATTATTATATTTGCGATATTTAAATGTTGCTAATACAGTTTTTATTTTATTTTCTAACGTTTGTTACCTTCTATATGATTGAGATGAACTATTTAAACCTATAATTATTTTTTTATTTTCAATTACTTTTTCTTTCAAAATTATTTAAAGAGTGAAGATGGTATAAACAATTTAGTTAAATTTTACTTCAATTGTGTACAAAGATTACACGCATATATTTTTTATATACCTCTATTGTTTTTGAAGAATATATTGCAATAAATTCGGGAAGTATTTTTAAATCTATTCTGGCAATTTATGCAAAGTAGTAGGCGCCATCTATGGACTATTGTACGAACTAGTTCAGTGGTAAAAAGTTTCTATTTTACAAAGAATAAGATGACATAACTTAAATAAGCTTGTTCAATGCGCCATCTATGAAAAGAAATATAAACTTAATTTGTGTACAAAACTAGATATCCTTACATTTAGTTTTAACTGCGGTAACAAGATGTCACTACTAGCCTAGATATTTAAAAGCATTGTATTTGTATTCTGTATACTGAGAATTATACCACAGAGTACATTTATATATACTGAATCGTACACATAAGAGCATACATATGACCGTAGACAAATTGGCAATAATATCAGGAATGAGTTCAATAATATCTGTGCACGGACGCAGTAAAAATATTTCATCCCTCATTGGCAACATATAAAAATGATGATTTAATTATGTGATAAAAAGGCGAAGGTAAATGTACAACGGTTCAAAAACAAGATATGTGGCGATTATTTATAAAAAATGCGTCCGTTATTACATTTTTGTAATCTTTTGTTTTGATTCCTCGATGATATATATGACGTTTACAAGTTAATTAAAAATTATTGTAAATTATCAATATCAATATTTTTGATAATAAGGACGACACGCTGAAGATAATTATTACGAAAATGGATGCGGGTAAAATACCTACTCAGATTGCATTTTTGGCAAATGAATCATGTCAACTGAAATGATCCAGATGTTTACCATACCGTTAGTAGTAGGATACTGTAATCAAATGAAAGTCTATTTAGCACAAATAATATATTATATATCATATAACAAAGCGCATTATATTCGCGGCATTAATCTGAAACGCAGTCGCTTGTAGAATACACATGCCTTGCATCTCATAACACCCATTAGCAACAAACATTTCAAAAAGTTTACGATTACAATAACTACGTACATTACTTCTTAATATTTAAACGTCTGATGAATAAATACTAGTGTGGACGCGTCCGGACTGTTGAGCGTCACATTTTATGATCGCGTAATTTATGATTATATAAAATTATTAATAATGTAATAAGAAAAGTATGTAAGTGATACTATAATCAAAATAATATTAGTTACGACGATACACGTTTTGTTTTGTATGGTATTGTGTGCGGCATAATGATTTTAAACTTATATCATTGCGGACATTATTCATTTTTACTGTAACGTGTACTAACAATTTTTGTGTTCAGCCCTGTCGTCACCATGATCCACGTCATTGGATCGAAAAATCGTGAGTACTCGTTAAGTTAAAACATTGGCATATTTATTTATATGGTATATCTATAATGCAAGTAGCAGAGACAAAGCACAAGGACATCCGTAACGACCACAAAATATCTTCACATAAAAGTGACATCAAATAAAAGTTAGTTACATTATCGTTCTTGGGCGTAAGGTCCTGCTACAGATATTTAACAACGTTACAGAAGGGTATTAAATTCTGACATTCGAGTTGCAAGGAAAATTTTGTTAACAAAGTAAGACTGATTTGTCTTGCAAATCTTTGACACCGAAATGCATGGTGCACGGCTGTAATAAAGTCGTGATAATTGTTTAATTGTGTTCTTTGTTTTATAGTCTGTAGGGCAGGCGGGAATATAAACAGACCTCTAGATGGTAAGCGGCTGTATGGGTTATGTTCAGAAGAATTACGCTCTATACACTCAACTAAAATAGTACGTAAAATGGGTTGCAAGTATCAAAGAAAAAAAGCCTTTTATTAATATCTCTACACAAGCAATGATAGTTATTTAATACAAACACTATTTGAATATCTGAAATGGCTAATTTATCGGACATTTATTATTCTAGTATGTCTACATTTATTCGCTAATTACTATTATTCACCAACGAGACAATGCGACATCTAAAATACACATTTTGGTAAATAAGTGATTATTATAACATCTTATTGCGTATATATTATTTTTTATTGATTTCCTTGTGATGACCTCGTAGCTCAGTTCGTAGCCGAGGTTCGATTTTCAGCCGAGCAGCCATTTTTATGATACATGAATATTTCTTCTAAGATAACGGTTGTTTGTTGAACAGTTATTTATATTATCCAGGGAACCTTCGACACAGTGAATGCCAGTATCTAAATGAAATTGCTTTCCCATTAGTACCAACTTTACTAATGAATGATAAATTTAACAAACGTTAATATTAAATTAATCTTACATGTTCGTCGAGAAAGTTGTTTTTTATAGTTTTTATTATGGTCTCTCAAAAATTTAAGTTTAAATGAATTTTTAAAGAAGACTCCGTCAATGGTATTATCTTCTGCTAATTGTTAAAGAAGAAAAATGCGCCCTAGAAATACCACGGCATTCACATTACGTGGGTCTCCAAAAGACATTAAAAGACTGTCTATATAGAATTTATTAATGATTAAGGGTTTTACTCATCTGATTATAATAGATGACAATAAAATGACTACGAAAAGGCATCTTCCATTAATATTTAAATATGTTACCTACCAGCACATACATATATGAATTGTATTTATTTTATAATTACCTTAATCTTAAATAGAACTCCAAAATATACTTATCATATATCATGGCAGTATATGGTTTTACACATTATTCCAAATCTTTTTTTCCAAAAAAATCCAAACAATTAACAAATATTTAAAAGTTGGTCACACACATTACTAACGCTGAATTTTGCTACGAAAAAATTAATGTCGTCTTGGATATTTTTTAGATGATCACGTTTTTAGTAGTGTGCAGTAAACTTTATACAAGATATTAGAATGAAATAAATTATTTTATTTAGTTTAAAGAAAACACTTGATGTATCAATGTATTTAAATAGGATCAACAATAAGTACAACTATGCACCGAAGAGGTTATTATAAATTTGTTGTGCACCAAATATCTGTCAAGTTGTTTTAATTTCGTGTATTGCTGGCACCATAATCATAGGGAACAATTATTTTATTACTGTTACACATACCGAAATTAAGTAATCATGGGGATTGAGGAAGACAGGACGGTTTGCTGTTGAAAAAGCACACAATTTATATCATCAAGACAAGTGGCGCCACCTACTTATTATGATCAATAACAACAACAAACGTGACACCATACCCTATTGTAGGCTTACAGCTGCACAGGTCTCTGAACTACTGACAGCAAAGGTCCTCCTTCAGGCATCAATATAATTTGCCCCTTATGATACGTAAGATTTAACCTAACCTAAATTTATTATAACATTTAAGTTTATTGAAATTGCTCACTTTCGCTTTCATATTATCTTAATGTACATTTATTGTTATCAATTACATTTCTGGAGCTTATATTTAGTATTATATTAATACAAGATCGCAAGAAAAACAAGCTTGCTACGTTCATGTATTAACGATTATAATTTGGCGATCAAATACTCATTTCAATAATCTACAATTAAAAACATGATAAATATTTCTAAAATCACACCATATCGTCTATTTCTATATAATGTCTATGAGCTTGAATAAGCGTAAAACAATGAAAAAATATGATATTCGTACCAATGCATATTACATTATGTAACGTATATCATAATGATGTAATGATAACTGTGTAGACATTAACTATATTAGTAAATACTAGTAATTATCCAGTAATATAACTACTATCAATTATCCAAATTCTGGATCAGTGGTTTGAAAAGTTCACTAAACACCAGAAAATATAAATATGAGTGATACAAAAAGATGAAGTAAAAATAATATATTAGCAACTCTATTTACTAATTCTTAAGCATAGTAAAGTTATATGATTGCTTTTTTAAATAAGTTCTATTTAAATAACGCGTAAAGGGAGTTCTGAAACCATGATGCATGAAGGTTATATGAAGGCTTCGATATGTTTTTAAGAAACAAAACTGTTTAATCCTAATGTGTAACATAGGTACTTATTAAAGTTCCTTAAAGATACAATATCATTCAGAAAGATTTGCTCTCTAGAAGCTCGGGATATAGGACGCATTCAATTCTTGAATACCTAGCGTATTATATGTATATATCCATACATACTTCATAACGTTGGTTTGAATACTAAGATACACTTGTATTATCCATACAATATTTGATTTGTATGAGCTTAACACGTAAATAATATGAAATATCTACTAAGCTTTAACAAGTCATATATGTCAACTTTGAACACATACAATGGCATTTCTATGAATACATTTATTCCAGAGCTTAACAATAAATCTTCGAGGGCAGACAGCATCTGTGAGTACATTTAATAGGGTTCTAACCCTATTTAAGCAGAAAACAAATATAAAACCCTGCCTTGTAGTTATGTTTAATGTTATCAAATTTAAGAAGATATTAGAAAATTATAAACAATAATTGTAAGTAGATAGAAATGGTATAAGTTTTTTGGCAAAATCAAATATTACATAATACTATGTCCCTTAATAAATTGTTAAGTTCTGGTTCACCCTATAAAGGTTATATCATTTGTATATACATATTATAAACAGCTTTATATATTTCCTTACGACTAAAAGCTTTTAAAGGTTATGAAAGATATCTAACTAAGTATAATTTATGTTGGTGCGGGTTGAGTTGAGATATGATCGTTTACATTTGCTGGTACGAACACGAATGCAAAGATATGTCGTTAACATAATT
The DNA here is from genome assembly GCA_003671415.1 of Megathymus violae. Classification (NCBI taxonomy): domain Eukaryota; kingdom Metazoa; phylum Arthropoda; class Insecta; order Lepidoptera; family Hesperiidae; genus Megathymus; species Megathymus violae. The sequence continues at coordinate 4,255,224 of PDGT01000007.1, forward strand.
TATGTGTATCGAGATATAAAATGTTACTTAAGTAACGTCTCGTGACAATAAATCTTAATTCAATTGTATGTAAATATCGTCGAGGTAAACGTAAATCGATTCTACTATACACTGTCATATAAAAAATCTATTGATATCTCAACTTAACCTATGATATTTTTTGATCCATACGGGATATGTAGGTTTCCATTTTTTATTTGAATAACACAAAAACATTGATTTTGTTGAACACAGAGCGACTTTAACGGATATAGACACAACGTATAATAAAGCAATTATGCGTTTGGGACGAGTACATACACATAACACACATATTCACTGAATAAACAGTCCAATTATTAACGTAGCGCAAAATAAATGAGTACCCGTCTCACTACTCGCCGCTAGCGCACACGGTTGGATTCCATTCCTTGTACATCTCGAACCATTTTCAATAGAAAGTTTATCAAACTGTCATTGTTATGTTATGTTATGTCGCAATTCATCGATTGTACACACATGCTCGACTGCCACACAGCTCAGCGTATATTACGTAACGAGAGGGTAGTAACTGAGCGCCTGTACAACAATTGCGTCCATAGATAAAAGTCGTACTAACGTAGCTTTCGAGGTAATAATTATACGTTACCGCTTATTTTCGTAGTAGCAGGTGTTCCAACAATAAGTTATCAGCATTTTCGATACATAGACTGTTACAGTAAGCCATTGAACTAGAACTTGGTCTAAGCTGTAAACACCGTTACAAAGGTTTTACGAGAATTTATACAAACGCACATAAATTTGGTAACGAATATCGAGTACGATAACAACTCACGATTGGAGCAACCCTCAAACCTAACAAATTATTTCCATTGCAAATGGTTTCAATCCCGGATCGATTCCAGTTTCCTAGCTAGCGACGCCTCGACCGCTGTCGGTCGGTGAAGGAGCTCCTCATCTATTTGCGCACCCCACGCTATGGGTCCACCTCGTGGCAAACCTCCATGTAGTCGGGATCGTGCATGATGTCCTTAATCATGTCCTTGAGCATCGTGTACCTCGGGAACATCGGGTACAACTTCGAGCCCACGTACTCTGACTGAAAGAGGATGCAAAATATAATTTAGTTATTCATTTATTGAAGTATATAAAAATACAACGGTGAATAAACTTGCACGTAAAATATATATTTTAGACTCATTACACAGAAATCGAGTAATATGCTTATAAATCAACTTAAATATGACTAGAACAACTAGTCATAAAAAACTACAAAAATCGTGAGTACCCGTTCCTGTCGTCGTTATCCGACGCTATTCTGAGTAAAACCGTAACGATGAAATTCTTCTGTTTACAAACATTTATTTATTACGTAAATGTCTGCCTCGGTAGGAAGTCGAATCCGGGAACCGTCGTGACGCAGGCAGGGTCACTCCCAACTGGGTTACGTGTTCGTCAATATTAAATTATTGATTGATTATTAAAATAATTAATTTGCGAAGAAACGGCGATAGCATTATAAATGCAAATAAAAGATGTAAAAACTAACTCAATTCAGACCTAAAGAATGTTTTTAGCTTTTAAAATATGTTTTAAATTATTTAATCGTAATATGTGGCAAAACTGTCAATATAAATAATTTTCCTGAGCGTTAAGTGACTAAATTTCCTATTCACATAACTTGTAATAAGAATTTAAATTTGTCACATTGAGAACCCTGTATGATAACAAAAATTCTAATTTACTGGAAGCATGCTGGAGAGAAATCGATTAACCGAATTAGGTTAACACTGTTGGTTATGAGTATAATAAATGTTGTTACATACTTATTATTATAAGGTTTATTGTATGTACCATCAATAATTGAATTAATATTTTAAATAAATTTCGCATCGCTATCAACTTATAAAATAAAAATAAAAAACCACTGTGTTGACGTGTTACTGTAATTATTCATTACAAGACAGTTTTACCTTAATAGAATATAGTTTTGTTGATGAACTTAAGCGATATATGTATATACAAAACTATTCTTGTTAGGTACAATATACCCGATGTGTGTTGCGGCACAGCACAAAGGTAATTACAGTAATCATTATTATTTCATTATCATTACAACCCATATTATTCCACTGTTGGACTCAGGTCTCCAATGATAACGTGATACAAGGCCGGGTTTGCAAACTTTACATACCTTTAAGAACATTATGGAGAATCGACAGCTGTGCAGGTTTCATTTCTTCACCAAGGAAAGTGATAATTAAATTGAATTTGAAATTTTAGAGGTGCGTGCAGGATTCGCAATAGAGTCTCCCAAGTGGAAGACCTACGTTCGAATCACTATGCTACAACTTGTCATCAGCCTACAATTATTATTTACTTCTTATAAATTATTTTGTCAAAATTCTGTCACCGGAAAATACGTTGAAATTAAGTTGAATGTACAAAGTATGTTTTTAGACTAGGCTGTATAAAGTCAACGAGATGCATTAACATTTACATCAGGAATATATCTGAGAATATTACTGATTGCAAAGGCATGTGCATTCAATGCATTTAATTATCATAAAATACACATTACATATAATGATAAAATAAATCACTTAACAAGATATGGATTTCGCCATGATCTAATACTTTTGAGAACGAGATTGTAGTGTTTCAAAATCAATCGTTGTTAATAATTTTATCAAGCACATAATGTATGTTATTATGTGAATAATAAAATTAATAATAATGTGTTTATAGCAACAAGTTATAAATTGTATTAGCGATCGATTGCACGTATTTAACAACCAAGAAACGTCCGATAACAAATTCGGCGGTTCGAGTTTTGTAACGAATTGTGCAAAGGGGTTTCATTTATCCTTGATTTCAAGCTGACTATCTTAGTTTGCGGTGCGAGGCTATGACGGCTGTACCTATACTCCTGTTAGAGGGCGGTTAGGCTCTATACCAACCAGTTAAATAGATGACGTACTCTTGAATAATGGTAACGGTTTTCACTTGTTCGGTTAACTACAACTCTCCTCTAGAATGACTCGTGATATTAAAATTAAAATAATTTGTTTTGGTTCAAAAACTAAAATGTTTTCAACATTTCCGATTAACGTATTAATATAAGCGAATACCCCGCTTCTGAGCAACGTTCGAGTCAATCAAGGGTAAGAACTCGCAGTTGATAACAAAGTAACCAGTGAAACTTAAAAACAAAAATGAAAAATGAATAAAAAATTAAATTTATATTAAATAATTCGCTATGTTTTACATGTAATTGTGTTATGAGTTTATAATAAAAACACGTTTAGAATAGTCTTACCTTCAACTCTCTGATGAGATTCCTGAGGCCCGTGTACTTCTTGAGGAGACGGTAAAGGTCGTTAGTCATTTGTGTATTCTCAGTTTCAATCTGGGATGTAGTCATGTCTGAAATGGAACAAATTGATTGTTTCATATCAGTTTATATTAAAACAAAATACATGTGTAGTTAGGGAAAAGTTTATGTAATACGTTATCCATTGTTATTGATGGAAATATTTACTCCAATATTATTATACTAAGTCGCAGCCTATATATATCAGTCCGTACGGATTTAAAATCTTTTAAGACGTTATATTATTCCTATCCTAGTATTATTTTATTATTACCGAAAAAACGACTTAACAGTAACATTAACAATGGCATTAATAATAAAAATTATTCATTAATAATAAAATATAGTTCATGGTTGTTTCTGTAGTTTGGGACCAAAAAACTGCCTGCGGTATTCCCTGCCTGTTTTAGGAGACGACTAAAAGGGGCCTTCAAGGGTAGCGGGCGGTAAAAGTGGAGCTCGTACCGTCCGGTTAGCGACCCCGGGAAGGACGACGGTATGTGTGGCCGCGTTTAGATCGGAAAAATTGGATGGTGCGGGACGGGACATGTTGTCATTCCGGGCAGAGACCGATAGGGGCACCGCGCTCAAAGGACTCCAGTTGTGTCCCTACGGAGATCCCGGAGTACTCTACTTAGCGCTGAGGAAGGTAATGGGGG
>PDGT01000007.1:4259246-4424236 GCA_003671415.1 Megathymus violae
GGGGGTTAGTGCGGTAAAAATCCCCCATAACCTGGCGTCGCTTCCGCGGCACCTGGTACCTTTTGAAGGTTTTCCCATCCAAAACACAGAAAAAGGTAGTTTATGGTTTCGCGTTAAATATATTAAAACATACTTATAAATGGGCTGTGTTATCGACAAAGAGTTCGAAACACATACACATATATATATATATATATATTTAATTTTGTTTGTCTGGGTGTCTGTCTGTCCACGTATCACACGAAAACCACTGAAATAATATTATGAGCTTTTATGTAGAATATTTTTCATCCCGGGAATTGATTTGCTCTAGCGGAATAGTTAATAGTATAGACATCCTGTTAAAAGGTTATCAAACAAGCTTCTGGGTGCTTTTCTGCAGCTATAGCAAGAAATAAATATATTTATTATTTATAGAACTAGGAAAACTAATTTCTGAGTCACTTAAGATATATTATTATATATTATGTATATAAAAATGCCTGATAAAAACAAATAACATTTGTTTCGGGTGGGGCTATTTATAAATAAGGCGAACATTTTTTCCAGCGAAGCGAATGTTTCTGACTAGTCATAAATAAACTGTTTAACAATGTTGTGGAATAATAAATTCCTCGTAAACATTATCATGTAATTGTTTGCCTCCTGTGTGTCTACTAAAATCTGTCTTCTAGAGTATTTTCATTACTATTTTACAATAAAGAGTTGTTATATGCATTAAAATTTAATTTTGGAAGAGGCGGTAGGTGAATACTAACAAAGCAATCGTCCATGTTCCAGTTTACTGCTTCTCAAAGCTCCGATAATCCGCCAAAACAATTTCACTTAGCACCGCACAATTTCGCAGGGCAGCTACATATTTCATGTTAATTTTATGGCGATGCGCTCTCGCTTCAATTTCACTGGTTGCTGTTCAATGCTATTGTGAGGAAAGTCTATTAGGTATTATTGGCCAAAACAAGTATGTAATTCGGGCGGAAGGGTAACAGTGTTTCTGTCTTTTATTTTTAAAATCGTACATTGAATGACGAGATTTACGTATTGTATATATATACAGCGTCGTAATTAACATTTGTTATGTTAAATTAATTAAGTCTCACTCCGGAATCATTCGTATTTTGAGTGAAATATTAAACAACACATTTTAAATACCTTTAACAAAGTGTTCTTTCAATTTATTGAAATATTGTAGTTGCCTTTGTACATGTATCAAATAAATTTTTTCGTCGTCATTGTATCGTCATCAAGTAGCCATACAAGTGACCTATTTTTAACGAGTACACGGAATCCTAACGTTAAATTGTTAGCATATTTCCACTAGAAGAATTTTAAATTGGTCTTCAGTTGAATAGAAATGTTTTGTGACTTTGCACAAGATATTATCGTGCGGCGAATAGTATATATCTAGGAATGCGCAGTGACAATTAGTTATTTATTTATACAAAACTTATTTATTTGACTCTTTATTGGTTTTATACTACAAAGCATACAAGTACAGAAATATATTGTTACCTTATATAAAAAAAATTGCGTCTATGGATTATAAATAATCCGTTGTGCTGGTCGTATAATGAAAAGCCTACTTCTATGTTAAAATAATGGAAATTTATAATGATAAACCTTTTTAAAGAAATTGTCTAATTTACATCATTGTATAAAAAATGCACTTAAATTCACTGCGCACAAGAAAACATCTTTAGGAAATCTGCACAGTGCATACTCAGGACGTCTCCATAATGTTCTCAAAGCTGCGTGAAGTCTGCCTACCTTGGCTTGGCCAGCGTGGGGGATTATGGCGTTAACTCCTCTCATAATGAGAGGAAACCCGAGCCTGGCTACAGCCTCTCACTGTCCTCCTTTCCCCCTCACTATGTCCCAGGTTATTACAATTATTAGTTATAAAGACGATGATGTTGAAATAAAAAACCAAGAGCTTGAACAGATTGTTAGCAATAGTATAGTTCATCAATATATTTATTTAGTTATATTTCGTGGATTCTATATATAATGTGAAAACGTTTAAGATAGAAAGGCATCTAGAACCGGAATATAATTACCTAAAAAACAACTTGAGAAAATTCCTTTGGGCGAAAAAGCCCCAATGTTGGCAACGAGCCAAGCCTTTAGGGTTTACTTATACGGCCAGGATTATTTCGATAATCAGCAAGGATAACGTCCATATTCTGTTTACAGTATACTGAGTACATATATATGCTACACACTGAGTATAGTATTGTACTACTCATTTATATACCAGCACGGTGGTAAGAGGGTAGAGTGTATGAGGCTCTTTTTATTTCCAAGTCCAAATCTATCTCCCTGCTCATGTCGTACCCTGATGAATAGCAGATGAACCAATGATATTTGGTTAGTTCTTTTAGAGCCCGTTGGGGTATATAACTCAGCTCAACTTCGACAGTAGACTACATGGTGTTAGTATCTTTACTTGAATGACCAGCTACCACCCTTCTTTTAATAATGAACAGTAAAATATTTTTAAAGTATTCCAGTTGCAACGCTGAAGAGCCAGTTGCAAACGTGGATGGTCAATAGTGTCCACTTACCCATTAGTTCATGGTTCCATAATGTTCAAATGTTCAAATGTTTAATAAGCATGGTTTGCGGAAGTTTTATGAAATAAAAAAAGTATAAAATTAATGTACATTAAAAAAATCTTTAATTCCGCAGAAGCAACATGAAATTCGCGTCACCATTTATCCAATTAAATTTTATTTTCTCATTGGGAAGGGCTGGAAGGCAATGTAATTAGCGTGACTGCCGAAATACTGCTCAGAGAAGGTAATCGGAAACTCTCTGTAACAATAAGGCCAGTGTCGTCGGGTTACGACAGTTTTTAAAAGTTAATCAAAATTATTTAATTTATTTAATATACTTTGTAAGGTATCAAAGGTAATAAGCAAAGTAAATACATCTTTAAAAAGTGATCTCATAAATATTTCAGTAGAGCAATTTTATTCAAACAGCCTCTGGGGACTGGCAAATAAAAGATAAAGCAAAAGCAGGTATTTAGTGCGACATAAGAGGAGTTTGATTAAAACAGTAGCTATAAAAAAAACTGCAAATTAAATACTTTTCCAAAATTAGTTCCATAGTTGGTACGTGTTAAGCAAACAAAATATATTTTAGAAATTTTGTATGATTGTCCGATTGCATTTTACTCAGTAACTCTTAAATCTAATGGACCGATTGTAATGAAATTTGGAGCGATGATAAATTATCATCCCAGTCAAAATCAAAATTAGTTTTACGTCGAAAGGACTTCTTATGGCGCTGCCACATTGCAGCGGTCTAAAGTTTCAAAACATTCTTGAACTTTCGGTCTCTTTATTTTTAGACCTCATCAACAAGCCTCAAAATATTTAAAAGAGCCAACATTATTTAACTCCGAGCCATTTCTTATATACTAAGAAAAGAATAATCAAATCAGTTCATAACTGACGACCCCATAGCCCAGTATATAGTGACCCTGCCTGCCGAGCGAGGGGTTCCGGATTCGATTCCCGGCCGGGGCACACATTTATGTGACAGATAATTGTTTGTTATTGGGTCATGGGTGTTTGTGATGTCATATTTATGTATGTCCATGCCACCCGCAACATAGAGAATCCTAGTACGGTGGTGTGAGTGTGTAAACGTTACATAAATGGTTGTACATACATATAATTATATACATACGAATATAGCATCTCCTGCTTTTTAAGTGATTTTATGTTTTAAAGAAAAAGCCTACAAAATTGAAAATCAGAATAAATATTAAGTTGAAATTAATATAACGAAAAAGGTCCTTTTTAAAGAAAATAATATACGACGGGGATTTCTGGCAATATCGAAGAATATAATTCGTGTTTTTAGAAATAAAACCAACAAAGTTTAAATTAAAATTAAATAGGATAGTTTTTTACCAATAAACTTATTGATTTTATATAAATTAATAAAATAGACAGCGAACATTTTGTGAGATTGTTCGATGTTGTTTTTGTTGTGAGATTGATTCGTTTTTCCGGCTGGACCTAGGGTTTACGGTAAAAACATCTCTGTCTCTGTGTGAATGTGGTAATCTCGAAATCTGACAAAAACAAAAATCTAAATGACCCAATACAGATTATATGAAAGAGTTTATTAGGCTGTGCTTGTACCAAGAATAATTTGGATAGTATACAATATTTTTCTAATGAAAAATGACCCAAGAACAAACATTTATCTGTTACATAAATGTCTGCCCCGGATGGGAATCGAACCCGGAACCCCTCGCTCGGCAGGCAAGGTCACTATATACTGGGCTATGGGGTCGTCAGTTATGAACTGATTTTGATTATTCTTTTCTTTTTTTTGACATAACAACGAGGATTTGATTATTGTTTGTGAATAAAAAAACCCGTTAATTAAGGCAACGCATTTTACCCCGCTCGATCTGCACAATTGATCTTTTTAGATGTCTCCGTTGCCTTCTATAGAAGTGTTTGGTGGTCAATTGTATGGACTTACTTAGACGTCATCTTTTGCATATTACGTGGACTTTTCTAGACGTATTCATTAACCGATTATATGAAAGAGTTTATTAGGCTGTGCTTGTACCAAGAATAATTAGGATAGTATACAATATCTTCTATACATACCATTCAGTCTTTCTATCCGCTCGCGTCGGTCAGCGGCTTCTTCGGCAAGTTTAGAAGACGTTTTGACACCCTCGCCAGACTTCTGTGTTTTCTCCATGATGGCGCAAGCTCTGAGTACGAACGCTGGAACTGTCTCCGCTTTCTCTTGCTTCGGTATTTCAACTAGCGACCAGTATTGAGTTTCGAGACGGATGACATCCTGCAAGTGAGTTAAGGGATTAATAATAAAGTACAGATTAGCTTTCCGAATCATTTGTAAAATTTGCTATACGTATTATGTAAAATATTGTGTCACTTTTAAGATTTCATATTATTTAGCCATTTTTTGACAGTTCGAAAAATCCGATAAAAATATAGAGCCCACTTACAATCACTAGCATGTTTGTCTACCCTTCTGATAAATATGATTTAATTCAAATTTGCTGACCCAATTATGAAAGTATACCTTAAATAAATTTATTTAGATTTGAGGGTAAGCAAGGAAATAAATGGATAATCGACCCATCAAAAATTTACATGAAAATTCTAAGTTCAGAATTTTATCAGGAAATGAAAAATATTCCGAAATACCTTTCAAAATCTTAGTGTATCCGAGTCTGATTCGGGCTTGACAGTTTTAGTTTAATTCAAATTGTGCATGCTATCAACTTAATAATATGTAGCTCGTGTAACGGTAGATGTTTTGTAACAACTTTAAATAATATTATAATCATATTTGTGATCAGCAATTAATTATTTCATTCTTTAAACTTTAATGAACACCAAATATAAATTCAAAGCACTTATTATAGAACCTATCAATGTGCCTCAATGGCATATTTAGCGAGAACTAAGTTGGCGCTCTCCTTCAGACATCATTTGACTTAATATCGAAGTAGGGGATTTAAGAAAAAGAAAATTAATGAATTAAAATTATATTGACAATAAAAATAATGATTAAAGTCGAATATATGTAACGTATTATTGTTACTAAGGACCCAAATGCAAAAGGTAGAATACCTAAGCAAAAGAAGCAACCTGCTACACAGCTAAATTAGCAGGGAATTAAAGTATCAACTCAATAAAGAAATTTCTTTCATTAATTGTGTTACCTGTTGAAACACTGATATTATTTAAATATCAAAATTGTGTGCTTTTTATTAGGTCTAAATGACTAGTTAGCAAATTTTATACTTTTGTTCATAACGTTCATAAATATAAATTCAACAGAAAAATTGAACTCCCAATTACCACATTAATATTGTTTCACGGATAATATCTGGCTTATTTTTAACTACAAGGTTCGTCGCGATGAGGCATTGAGCCAGTAATTTCCAATTTAACGTATTATCCCACTTGCCACTCTGATAAACTGTCGAGTTAAATGCGATTCAGTGCTTTCCTGCACTGACACTTCATTATTAACATTGTAGTAATTTTACAATTAGTTCAACTAGTTAATTAATTACTTAGTAATATAGACGATTTTTTCTGAGACAACGTCACCTAGTCGATACAGAGACTAAACTAATTCATGAGACATTCCTAATTAGTATACAATCTCAAGGGGCCTTCTCATTTATGTTCTTATCCATCCTTGAGTCCAAGTCAACCTCTCCAGCTCGTGGTGCACTCTGCTGAACAACGGACGAGGCTATGGCGAACGGTTCTTCATGTTAGAGGTTGCTGGACTGTGTATCGCTAAGTTTACCCTCGACGATACTTGCTGGTGGTAGAGTATTTTGACCGACTGGGTATCTACCACCCTCCTTCTTAAAATCGACTGTGAAAGGTTTCATACGTGTTTCAGTTGTAGTATCGGAGAGTATTACTGGTAATGCTAGTCCCCCGCTTCCTTTTCGGTCAGCAACACTTCGGTCATGCCTCCGGTGTTACTGAAGTCTATGGGCGGCGGTGACCATTTACCATTAGGTTAGGTTACCTGGTAAGTTACGAGTTCATTTTATTATCAATCTAACATTTGTTTATAACTGCGGGGGTAAATTGACTTAAGAAAGAAAATAAGTTTTTATTTTCGTTACTGGAAGTTTACTTACTCCTATTTGCAACAAATATTTTGCTATACAAGTTTATTGCTTGTAAAAGCCATGTTTTAAAAGAAATATATGGGTCTTATAGTTATATTCTCAGTTGCTGTCATAAATTATTTAGTTTCATTTCGAAATTATTCAGCACACGAATTTGATTTTTATAAATTTTATTTACCCAAGTAATAATGTTACTTTCTAGACATAAATTTTTCCGTATTATTTATATTATGGCGGAATTTTGTTGTGTATTGTATTTTAGTTTTTATCTTCATTTATATAACTGACAACTATTTTGCATAAATTATTTTTTAAGCATATTTTCAATCAATACAGATTAATTTAAAACTATTTCAAACATTTTATGTATAAATGTCGACAGTGACGATAGATCATAGATTTCATTTTTTCTAATACGTTTCGGCATAATTTTTAAGCTTCTATTCGAAGCTACTTTATTTTTAACCCCTTGAGTATACATACCCCTTCGCAATAAAGAGGGGTGCGTATGTTAATACATTATTCTAAAGGCGTAAATGCTGATGGAAGGATACATATGACTAAAGTTATTAAAGTGCTGAAGTATCCGCATGTGATACGCGGTTCTTCAACTTTTTGTTTGTTTTTGCCAAATTACTGCACGTAAAAGAACGGTTTACGTATCCCAAACGTTTGCATGATATAAATATTACTCTCGGCTGGTTTTCAGGTCAAAAGGTAAAATTAAAATATGACATCGTTAATAATAACAAGTAAATATTGGTTCTAATAACTTTATTGACTGCGTCGTAATACAGCAGTTCGATTTAACGGTTGCCGTAAGGACACATTTTGTTAAAGGTGAGCAGTTATTGCGAAGGTTGATGGAATCCTTTTTATTACTGACATTCAATTTAATAGGGTCGTAAAATTATGGCCGATTTCTGGTCTTACGTTGGGATTCTCATTTTGGATCGTTTATTGATATTACTCCACTAGAATTGCTGTGCGTGCGTTCTTGTCTGTTAGCTATGACATACGAGCCGTAAACATAATTTCGTACAGGTTTTTATGAAATCTATAATTATCGACTGGTAATATTTCTGTAATTGAAAAGTTTTTTATTATTTACCCCAAAAATATAATCTATAATTTTTTATTTGTATATAAGTTGTGCCTGTGAATTTCGGATAATTTAACTGTTTGAAGGTGCTATACCAATTATTTTTTTCAGTAAATTGGAAAAGAATTTGTAGGAGGTATCCGAATAATGTAATGACGCAAAAATAAAGAACACATTGTCGATACTGTAAAATAAAACAAAACATTACAAATGAAAAGTACGAGACACAGGACATGGAAAGTTTAATGCCGGCTTTGATACTGCGACAACTTTTTCGTTATTATTTTTACTGAGAACTAAACGCTTACAATTTTGTTGTTAACGACGCAGTGCTTGTTTTCGACCGGACAATATCGGTTCATTTAATAGTAAGTAACATGCTATAAAGAGATACAAAATTGTTTTATATTTTATAAAAGAATATCCAATATTTTAAGTATGTCTGATTACATTTTAAGCTACCAATGAAAAAAAGGTTAAAAAAATAAATGGTAAAGTATCTATATTTCATAATTTTTTAAAGGATTGTAGCGAGATTGTAGCGATCTCCTTTCCACAGTTGAATGACCGGATGATCGGCGACTTTTGTGAAGTGTGTACATCCTGACGAAACAGACGTCATATTTGGTATCGTCATTCGTTGTCGCAACGCGAAGGGCTGGAATAGCTTGACCGGGTCTGTGTTATAGATGACTTTAAGACAAGGCTTTTAGTAAGTTTTTTGTGCAATACCATCCATGACTACATAGCCTCCGATTGTAATCTAGGATAAACTTCTACTGCGAGCACATAGAGTTGTAACATATGGTTTATCATACGTCACTAGTCGACAGAAGAGCGAACGGACGGACTGCCTGGTGGTAAATAATTGTTGCCGAGTGAATAGTCCGGTGTTTCTCAAAACAATAACGAGTACTCACGTTTTTTTTACTGATATTTGTATAATGTCCGCGATTATATATATAATTTAAATATGTTTTTTGAAACTGTATAGGCCCGTCTAGATATTAATAAATTATTCGAGTTTAGATTCGTGTCCAAAGCAATGTTTTCCGTTTCTTGTAGAAATTTAACGATAAGATGTTCGTCTATGACTTTCTATAAATTATAGGATTTAATTATCTACAGTGACATTAAGTCACCAAGCTATACGTGTAATTACACATTTTCTGTTCAGTAAGTTCGAAGAAAATCGAGTGTCGCTTATGGACAGTCATGAGCTTTCCGCTGTAGGGTTTATTATCCACCTGGCTATCTACCACCTTCGTGGACCTTTGTTTACGTGTTTCGGATGTAGTGTCGGAGTGCCAGTAATAAGTGGATCTCTCGCTTTCATCTTGCTTTACGCATCGGTAATGATATTTGTGTAACGGAGGTACATTGGCGGCTATTAACTACTTGTTACTCGTACAATTAATTTTTATCATATAACCCGGCTGCTCGTATATCGGCTATATATAGAAAAACAGATGTGAGTCATACCGTAAGTGTCTCGTTTTGTCATCGGATGTATGTCACCCTAACAGACACATTAAAACCCAAACGACCAGTAAATGTTGTAATAATTTTGTAGCTTTAACGTTTTATCGTTTGGAAACCCATTTATCACTTTTAGCAAACATGGTCTAATCTTGTAAGGTATCCAGGCGACATTGTAAAATTCTCGATAGCAGACCGGCTGGAAGTTAATTCTAACAAACGACCAGCGCCGGCCAATGCAATCATGTCTTAAAGTGGATAAGTTTGTTGGACCGGCGCCAATTTCAACCGATAAACGGCATTTCCCCTTAAGAGTAGTAGTCTTTTGTAACGAGAATGAGCGTGAGTATCAGTTCATAAATTTGATTTTATAGTCGGAACAGCTAATTAAGTTTTAAATTAAATCATCTTTTAAGGATAAAAATTTTCGCAGCTTAATCTATTGTCCCATGGTGACAAATGTGGTGCGGGTGAAACACACAAAATTATGGACTCGTATGTTAATACTGTAGGTGGATTTTAAGACATTTTATGGATTTTTAATGAGAATTTTGTAATTAACAGAAAAGGTGATGACGTTGCAATTGAGACAGGTTAAAAAGTTTCAACGACAATTTTAGAAGGGCGGTAACTAGCTAAGCTGATAAAGATCTTGCAACTTTTAACAAGTTAAATATTTAAAGGACGATTTCAGAAGGACAATTTTTAGACAAGCTAATAAGGACGTTGCAATTGAAGCACGTCAAAACATTTAAATGATGATTTAAGAAGGCTGGTTATGCAGATAAGGACGTTGCAACATAACCACATAAACGTTTCAAGTATTGTATTAGAAGAATTTACGTAGGATGGCAGAAAAGAAATTAGGTTAAAACGATAGAATATAATAAAACTTAATTGATATTGGAGGTATCGCAGATTTGCAAAAATGATTTAACATAGAACACGATACATGTATAATAATCATTGTTTTACTTTGTTAGCGCTTAATTATCTGTATGCGCTAGGAGACAAAAATAATAATGAGTTTCAATTTTTCCTGTCGGTTGTAAATTGAAGCCGGGCATCATGGAGTGCCGTAATGGAAAATCTTTTCGTATTACAAGCGTTCTTGGTTTATAAACATTGAAGTATCTTTATTAATACAAGAATTCCATACTAATATTATAAAGACGAAACCTTTGTATTTTTGTATTTTTGTAACGAATAAACTCAAAAACTACTCATCCGATTAAAAAATTTTTTTCACCATTAGAATGCTACATTTAACATAGGCTATATTTATATATTTATTACTAGAAAAAATAAGGGAGCCTTGCTAAAATTGTAATAACGTGAACCAAGGTGTAAAAAAAATCGTTAAAAATTTCTTTCCTCGCATACGCTGCGGAAACTATAGATGATAGAACAAAAAAATGTTCTACAATATTAGAAAACATATCTACAAATAACTTCGGGATACTATATGTCCAAATATTGTAGTTATGTCACTATAACCCTTTTTACATTTTAAAAGCTGACCAAAATCAGATCCTGATAACCATACCTTCGTATCCTTATCAAAATAAATCATTTCATATTCAAAACTGATTCAATACCTATAGATAACTTTTTGAATTACTCAAATCGGACATTCTGTTCAGAAGATTTTATGAATTTAAGAAAATAAAACTTTGGTTTAACCAAAAGATCTGTTGCTTCGTATCAGTAGTGTTAACCTCTACCGGTGAAAAGATAAATAATATCAAACTCTTTACAAAAAATAAGAAAAAAAACGTGATGTTAAATTTTACCGAAAGTTAAGCTTTACTGTATTGTATCATAATACCGAAGCACGTAATTTTTATCAATAATTAAAATAAAGTTAAATAGTTACTCGAAAATATTATTAAAGCTCATGTAATATTTAAATAAAACAAATAATGTAAGTATCGTTATAAATTACGCCAATTGTAAGCCGCAAAATACAAAATTACTAACTAATATAATACAGTGATAAACTTAGTAATAATTGGAGTAATATTATCAGTTTCAGAAAGTTAATGTAATAAGACAGGAAAAGAAATAACTTCTATTTCCGCCTGTGGCAGTTGGTTTGCCGCGCGCTCCCTAGACCTTTGCGATTGCGAGCAAATCCATTTTCAAGTTTTTTTAGCTTTAACCTGACTTTTGTCTTTTTACTCGTAATTTTTCTCACTCTCCGCCAATTGGTGAGCTGTATTGGAGTATAATTCTGGTCTTGTAAGTAGTCTTGTTTGTAGTACTTGAACCTTACGGTAAGCTATGAATCGGTAGTAGCTATGTTTTTTAATACACGTAAACTATAAGAAGTTTTGAGTTTAATGACTAACAAATATTTGTAATATCAAAATTAGCATAACAGCATTATTTTTTATATGTACGTAACGAAGGTAGAGAATTATTGAATGCGAAGCGAGTGTGCCTTTGGCTAATAATTTCCAATGAAATGCCCTGAATAGGGTTCACGATTATTAACACAAAATAATAGCCTTGAACAGATATTTATTAAATCTTGAACCGATTTTTTTATTCAGTAGCGCGAGGCAGCTGCGGAGGACAAAATCCCCAGACAATTTTACTTTCATTACAAATTTTTTTTCTCACAGCAGTCTTTATAAAAATAACTTTAATTAATCAAGTTATGAAAGATAAAATGTGATTATGTCAATGTCGATATTATTATCGTGGTATGCGATAATGTAGGTTTTGTGATATCACTGTGATGTTCTATGATTTTATCAAAATTATATAATAATTATGACCTTGATCACCTTGATAATCCGTAAGGAAGTCAGCGGAAAATATGCATACTATCAAAAACCAAGGAGACACGATATCGAACTATGGACTTACAAGCTTTTGTGTAAACATGTATCATATAATAATAAAAGTAATTACCAGTTCACTATTGAAACATTTCCAATTTTTTATTTATGTTACCATAATCAAGTTGTTAAAGAAGTGGCAGCTAAACATTTACTCGTATCTTAACATTATCTACATTCAGCTGAGAAATATATTTGACATCGCATAGTTAAGACAACGTTTGTTCTAAATCTTTCATTAAAAATAAATTAACCCGATCCAAGATACGTCTGTATTCAAACGCAAGTTTAAAATTTTGCTGAATCGAGTACTGTATTCGAAACAGCTATCAGTCCACTGCTCAGTTGTGGACATGGAATTAAGAAGCTACAAAATTAGATAATCCGTGACAAAACATCTGGAATACCGGTTTAGCAATACTAGCATTCTAGATTAATCCATTTTCTAGACAATATACCTGTTCCGAAAATACAATTATTTAAATGTTTAGAGATATAAATGCAGACGTGGCACACATAATGTAGCGTGGCACAAATGGCGATCGCTAACGGGAGCTAACGAGGGTTGCCTGTTAGAATCGAGGAAAAGTTTGGTAAGGCTTTTGTAAAACAAAACATTACGTATACAGTGAAATATCGACGAGTGAAGAAGATAGACGTATTCGCATTAGTATCATACCATCAGTGAAAAAGAGACATGAGACGTGGTAAACTTTGAAAGAAGAATATTCGTTAAAGTTTTAAAGTTCGCTCAATGTTAATTTGTTGAAACCCCAATCATGTGTATAAATACACAGTAAAGCATAACCAAATGTTTTGTTATATTTTATATGCGTTGGACGGCTCGAGGGGACGCAAGAGGGAAAAGTAACCATCAGACGTAGATAACGTTTTAATGGTTTTGTCATTATAAGTATCGATATATTTAGCGGGGCTGATCAAACCGTGCAAGGTGAGAGTTGAAACTTCTAAGTGTATGTACATAATTTTATAGCTTAAGCAATTATCCAAATTGGATTTTTGAAATTTCTCAGGAGAAATTAATTTTGAAAGTTTCAATATGAATGCACTAATATTACTTGTATTAATACTTACAAATACAATCATGTTTAAAAATAGGGTCTGTAAATATTTAAAAACAGTGTCTAGTAACCAATTGATGTTCCGCGTTGAAAACTCGAGTTCGCAATCCTGTATGTACCTCCAACTTTTAAAATTATGTACGTTTGTAATAAAATAAAATTAAATAAAAAAATATTCGAAGTTGCTTTTTACAAATACATTTCACTTCAATCAATCAATTACTTTTGTACCGAGGGTGGTCCTCGAAGAACAAGCGTCAAGAAACTTCCAAAACGTTTTTACCTACCCATAGGTTATAGAAAGCACTTATTACTACTAATGACCATACGAGTATTTTAAACTCATGTCCAAGTGTCATTGTCGTCGTGGTAATAATCTATTTTCTAAGAACCTTTCTTCTTAAGAAAGCCTTTGACGCGAGTCAAAATATTATATTTTATAACAAATTTGTATAGGTACATCTGTTCATAAAAGGGAGAACTTATGTAACTATCGATTGCTTCGGTGAAAACATCGTGATGAAACCTGCATGCATGAGAGGAGAACTATCCCAGCAGTGGGACAATATTGGTTATAATGAAAATCAAATATTATACAACACAAATATTACGAGTATATATTTATAACTGAGGAGATTGACAAATATTAGGAGTAAATATAAAAGCAAAATAACAGTAAGTGGTGATGAGGAGAGTTGAGGTGAGCGGAGCTGAGGAGTGGAGAGGAGATGAGATTAGCAGCGGTACAAATATTACTGTCCAGCAAATATATTCTTCAGTAAAGAAATAGTAGAATTTTTAAATACACTCGGGACTTATCTTTCAGTGAAAGTCCTTTTAAAATCGGTTAAGCTATTTCGGGGATTAGTCGGGACAAAACAGAACGAAAGACGGATACACAAAAAAAAAATGAAATACTTGACAATCACACACGTACAGTTCAATTTTATTTACATGTGTACATTTTGTCATGTATTTCGTAGGTCTTGGGATTTTAAGTCCCGCCGGCAACTTCACTACACAATCGTCATCGTGAATAACGAGTTAAATGTGCCGTGTTGTTGCTGAACCAGACCATGGGGTCTACAGCGCGAGCACGCCTTCATAAATATTTCACCTCACGTCGCGGCAGACATTTACAACACCCATTAACACTGCATTATGCAGTCTGCAAATAATTATATTGTTACCGTGGCTAAGTAATGTGTGGAAAAATGGAAATGTGCTCTGCGAAAACCTGTGCGATGGGTTAAGCAAATTTAAATGTAGAGGATAGCTACGACTCACTGATAGTTGAAGTACTAAACCCCGTTGACACAGTGGTTGAAAGCCCTATCACCATTTAATTGCCGCCAGTAGAAATTTCCTGTATCTCAAAAGCCAATTTGACGGATTCAAAGAGTTAAAAGCCCTTTTATCAGAAGAGCTTTAAAACCTTTATCCGAATACTCAAAAGTTGCACCTGAGCGACAAAAAATGCAATTCGGATATTGGTATCCAATATATTTATTACAAAGATGGTTCAGTAAATTGACATATTTTAATAATTTACTTAAACGATTATTAATCTGTAATCAAAAGCCACACGTATGCATAGTCTTAAGTGATTCAATGTCTTAATTACCTGTTTTATAATTTCTAAATAATCTGCGTTCGTTCTCTTGCCCAAGCTTGCTCTTAACAAATAGACGTAATCTTATGTGTAAGTAGCAAACTGCCCTTGCTTCGCTTCGGAAGAACTACGCCTTACGCTAAGAATTAGTACTTACATTATTTTAAATTAATTTATAACTTCTCTATTTATGGACGGATTGAGATGAAACGAACTTTAAATATAAAATAATGCTTACTGCAATACATTAGTGAAAACAATAGCGAAATCGGATAAGTCGTTTCTGAGATTACTGCGTACAAATGTACAGACAACAATTTTAGCATCTTGTATTTTGGGTAATATAACCCAAAATGAAACGTTAATAAAAGCCATTAATAATAGTTTTTCTCATATATCCTTCATGTACAGAAAGCGAACAGTTCGAATTTCATTATATGTATCGATATAGATTATTATAACAAGTAGTTTCAAAGTAAAGTCATAATGTTTCTTTTCGTCTGACTGATCGTGCGAGCAGTTCCTTATTTAGGTAGTAAACAAATGAAATTTCAAAAGACTTCAAATAACTACTTGGTGACATTAGTTCCGTTGCCCTGGCATTCAGGCTTTCGCATATTCATACCATTTACCCAGTTTTTTGAATATCTACGAAATTATTAAGGGTTTATTTATTGTTTTACTTATAAATATTTGTGTACCGGGTGTATCTCATTTGGGTTTTTCTGTAATCACAGAACACGTACTCATTCTTGTGTAACTAATAACTTTATTTTATTTACGAGAAATGCGATGAGGGATGTAGATCGCGTGGTACATAAGGAGTAAAGGTTTGGTAATTTATATTTATAGCAAGTAAATTATTAATAATACAATACAATTATTAATAATAATATACGAACTTTTAATTGTATCGTAACAAAACCATAACTCAACATTTTAAATCCATATCCAAATTTTGGAGTCTCATGACCGAGTTAGCAGTACAGTAAATACAAAAAGTATATAAAACCAATGGAAGTAATTTATTTTGTATAATATTCGACATTTACGAATAACCTTTTGTATGTTTGCTCAGTTTAACAAAGGTTAATTCACTATTCATTTAAACATTCTCATGACAATCACGAAAAATCATTATTATTTTGTTTGTACGATTTAAATAAAGGTTATGAGCCTATGGTATGTCTATTTATTTTTTACTTTGCACTTGAAAAAATGCAAAATGTTATGTAATGTTAATTTTGATTATTATTGGGGTAATCGATTAATCTATTAAGTATGAATAAATAATGACAGATATCAAAAATAGATATTGCGACCGTTACTAGTAAATTAGTGGAATTAGTAATGTCCACATGAAGAATAGAAGAAGTTAGAAGAGGAAATGAAATTTTTGAATGAATGTTCGTTTTGATATTCGCTAGCTTAAATTTACGTTTTTTCTGTTGGCGCTTTTTCATCTTTTAGCTCCTCTTTTATGTATACACATAGGATGACTAAAACATAATTCAGTTACATTGAAAACCTCGTCATACTGGATTATCGGTCGAGGTTAGTTCTCATTTGCCACTCTCGGACTCTATTTTAGCGAGAGTGAACCCTCAGTTTGCAGTTCCGTTCGTAACTTAAAAATTGATAAAGTATTAAACATTTAAAACACTATTTGAATGCCCGTAATTGTTTTTAAATCCAATAAAATATATCACAAATATAATATAATATATTCGAAAGGAGCACTGAAATTGTTTTCGTAAATATTGAACAATCATGGATGTTTGTACATGTATTCTTAGTCTTTATGAGTTGCAATTTTAAAGGCATTGTACATGCGATTTTTGCCGCAGGTTATACAAGACACTAATGAGTCTGAAGAAGATAATAATTTCGACAGGAAATTACTTAATTATATGGGTATTGTATTGAAATATAAAAATGCTTACAGAATAATATCGTAAGGTGAAGGTTTCGATAGAAGTTGCATAACTCAAATTTTATTTGATTGCTTATTTTGCAAATTGCTTTCATTTTTTTTAATTAAACGTTGTGTATTGTATTGTGAAAATTTTAAGATACATTTGGTTTTTATGTAAGTACGTCCAAACTAATATTTAAGTGTTCGCGAGTGTTTTAGTACATATATTATTGATACATTAAGCCTTACTTTGGTTTAGTGGGCTAAGGCCGTTAAACACGACCTTATATATTGTTATCATAACTTTGTATATACATGGATATATATCTGGCCAGGTTGTATGCCTATGTAAAGTATAATTTTAATACTTTGTATAAAGAAGTCATTGTAACGAAAAATGGAAGTGTAAGGAAAATAGGGATTTTTTTTTATTTGGGAAATATTTCTTTCGGTTACACACAAATCGATAGAAAATCTAAAAACTACTAGCACGTGCGACCTATGTTCAAAATACATACTTATATACATTGGGTTATCCAGCAATGGACTATTAGATATTTGAGAAAGACGTAACATTTTGATAAAGCAGTCATTGCATTGTGAGTGAGCTGCAGTGTAGGTCGGTGTACGCGACTCAACGCAATGTCGAACGCTCATAAATATTCATGCGCCTCCCTTTCTTCCCTCACTTACTCGTTCGTTACACTCTGATTTTGAGGTTGTTTTCAGTTGCAACTGAAATTTAAACAAGTTATGTATATTTATTGTGTAATGCATCTTGTTACCATAGCGGAGGAAAGAATTATTTTTGAACGTGAAGAATTTTAATCTGGTTGTCTGTCACGCGGAAATCACTGAATCATCTCCATGGTATAAATACTTGTATATGTCAATATGTATGAATCTATCTATGTATATATGTATGAAATAATGTTAATGCACGTAGGAGATTAGTATTATTTTATTGAATAAAGCTTGCATGCAATTCTACTTATAGCTACAACTCATTAAAAATCTGCTAACGGATATGGGTGTTGCCTGATAATTGAGTTGTCATGGAGAGCACTCCATCACGCTTCTCTAATGCGAAAAGTGAAGAGGTCACTTTAAATATTTGGCAGTTCTTAGAAGACTTCTGCCGTGGCTTAACGACTGCTATCTCATAATATTTAACCAATCCGACCCAACGTACCCTGTGAAGAAGTCTGCGTCTAAAGTTGCTTCACACTGTCAATTAATTACGATATACACAAGCCGTCGTGCTATGAGCGTTTAAATATATAATTATATAACTTATGTAACTATTATGTATTAACTCTCCCTTCCAGTCAACTACTCGTATGCAACGTTACCAGAGTTCGGTAAACGTAAAATCAACGTGACAACGGGTGAACGCTTCATAAATATTCAAGCTTTGGTGGTAACGTTTCTCCTTTTAATTCTTCATTATACTCTGATTTTCTAGGTAGGTACATGAATGAAATTCGCTAAACGTAGGTATGTCTGCGTTGTGGTTTAATGCATACCTGCTAATCTTACCATTGCGAAAGTAACTGTCTGTTTTTTACGTTTTCAAAACGAAACCAATAAAAAAATTAGATCACACACACACAAATACACACATACAATCGTACCTATCGCGAAATGTCACCAACACCAAGGGTTGCCTGGTAGACAATGCCTCAAGACATTAAGTCCGCCCTTTGCACCAAAGAGGGTTGTCTGCCAACCCACACTTGGCCAGCGTGGCGGACTTCATACTCTATCCTTAACCCCTCTTTTTTAAGAGACCTGAGCCCAGCAGTGGAACAATATTGGGATGTAATGATATTTGCACGAAAAGAATAAAGGATAAAATAAATAAACCGACACATACTCTTTTGCTAATGAATTGATATTACATAGCCGAAAAATAGGTTTTTCGACTGCCATTGTTATGGTTCTTGTACATGATTTATAACTACGCACATCGGCAAGGAACTGGTATTTGAAATAAGTATAAAAAGATCGCATCGAGGTGCGATTACATCTTTCAATGATCACCAGCTGGTAGAATTATTTTTCATCTAAATTTTAGAAGTTTAATTCACCGTCAAAAGAATAATGAGTCTGTCAGCTGGGTTTGCGAAGGAGGGTCTTTGGGCCGAAAACATTCTTACGCATTAAAAATTGTGGTTAGTAATTTCCGATTGCTTCATTAAAAGTACTATATACATTTGAGTTTATTCGACGTCGAAGTTCTACATAATCTTAAATATTAATTTCTTTCATATTTCAAATTCAGACAAAAGAAAACACTTTCCCTACGTTGGTCTATTTATTTTATGTTGGAGTTATTTCTACATTAAAAGTATTACAAATCAGTTAATACCTGTACTCTTACACATCTGATCTCTACCAGCCTATCAATTAAATAATATTAATCGAACCTACCATAAGGAAATTACCTAACATTGTAATTGAAAGAAAAAAAAATGTTACAATTGTATTCTACATTATTGAATCCTCCAACTTACAGTTTTTTAATCTAAACCTATCCAATTGTACAGTTTTGTCTTCCAGTTGTGACTTGGTTATTCGTACAAGTGGACAGTCATTAATTTCATTGAATAATAATTATTTTGAGCTATTCTGGGCTTCCCTGATATTGGGCTATTCAATGATTAGATTTTTTAGAAACAAAACTGTCAGAACACGACAGAGCATCAAACTATTAATAGTTTTTTGAATGTATCCTCGCTTTGTTCCACTTTACTATAAACTAAAAAGCAAGCCGCGTTATTTCATTAAGTGATGGAATCGTGATAAGACAATTATGGTGCCAAAAATATTTTTTTTTTACAATTGACGTGTAAATAATATTGTATATTTTTCAAAGTATTTGTACTATTGTTGTAAAAACATATATATACTACTTACTGTACAAAAAGTTGACAGCTTAGCTTTATATACAATATAATTCAGTCTAATATCATAGAGGTTCGCGCAATTTGCGCGGTAAGCAATATAGTTGTAGACAATAGCGAGGAGCCGAGGACCCGACATTACTGATAAGACGATTTCTCAGTATATTAGGCGACTCTCGACTTTATGTTTCGAGCATAAGATCGATTATACAGATTTCAGTATCACCGGTTTAAAATAATAATAGTAAATCCTATCGTTTGGCAAGGAATGTTCTTAATGAAAAAAGCGTAGAGCTTTCTGGAAAATCGGAAAGCGGTATAAATAGAGGGCAAGGCCTTTCGGTTTTCTTAGCGCCCCTCTTCGCTAAGAGGGGTCGCAACCAATGTATGCTTAGAAGCCGTAGGGCCAAAACCAACCTCAGGTAGTGTTTAGTGGGTAGGTTCCTAGGTTTATTGGGAGTCCTACATATATATATATATATGTATATATACATATGTATATATGCATGCATGGTATGCATACATATATCAAGTATGGGTCCTCCAAGTATTCATCGTTTATTCACCAAGTTTATTCACCATTCCAGTTTCTTTAAAGGGAATTTTTACATTGAATGGCGCTTTATTTTTATAACTAATCAAGTACTGATTATGTAAAAATGCAGTGTTTAACAATTTCCTAACAATTTAACAATTCCAGAGGGAAATTTCAAAACCTTCTTTAGCATATATGCGATTTTAATACGTTTATCTAAGGATAACAATACGGTCATATTATGATGTTATAACAAAAATACAAAAATTTACACAAATTCTGTGGCTGTAACTGGCTTTTTTCATAATTCATTACAGATCCGAAACATTCAAATGGTATGGCTTCCTTCACAATCTGAATTCATCGTGACTGCTACCGATGCAAAGGAAATCATCCAGATTGCAGACTGATTTAAGACATTAACTAAGGATTTATTAATATTGGTGTAACAATAATGCTTTTATTGTTTTTTTTACTACAACAACAGACCAATATTAAAGACAATTTTTATAGGCAATAGAACCCAAGTCACGTTCGCTTATTGTGTCGTGAGAGTCGTTCGATAGACGACGATTCATACGGAAACGAGCTTGCTGTACGTGTTTTTACACATCATCTTTAGGCACTTGTATGGTAAAAGAGTGGTTTGCGAGTTAAACGAGTGATATCATCGCCGTATATATTGTTATAGCATGAAGGATACATGCCAAAGCTAAAAGGACAACTGAAGATAATTGATCAACTCGCCTATGAATCTCAGGCAATGCAATGTCTGATTTGTTAGAGAACACTTATTATAACGCTTTGTGAATATCTTAGATCGAACCTCGGAACGAAAGCGAATAGTTTCCTGCGATATGTTTGCGACCTACAAGTGAATAATGTACAAATTAATTTATTTTGAAGATATTACGTATTGTTATTGAAATAATAGTCATTTATTTAATGTATAATGTATTTGCTCACTTTATTCTTCTAGCTACCAATATGCAGGGGAACAGCGACCTTAAAGCTTTTGACATGGCTAATAAATAAATTCACATCAAGTAGAGAAAATGTAGGTTACTCACCGACACGGAATACAAACTTAAATATCAAAGGAAAATTCCTCATTCATAAACTTGGTGGCACGTCTGACTGAGTCAAAGTCGCAAATTATGTAGGTACATGTTTATGTGTACACTATTTTTGTCTTTATGCACTACCTTATAAGTTTGGAAGTAGATTGATTCAAGAGATTACTGTTACCTCGCAAGAGAGTAGGAAAAATTTCGTTGCGGAAGAAAGAAAGATTGTTAAAGCGTTGCTCGTTTTAAATCATTTGCTCGATTCCTTTGTGTGATCTAAATTAAACTGGTCGAGTTTGATGGTAGTGGATGTAATTCTCTTGTATGTTACCAATTTAATTCTAAGAAAAGTAACTGAACTTAAATGGAAAATTAATTTCCTTTGAAAAGAATTATTTGTAATTATATAAGAAAATCTATTCATACACAATTACATACAATTCACACCAAGACACTCCGCTGCATTTGTGTTGATTATTTAAGGTTACTCAAAATGATTTTACTTTTAGATCTACTTTTGAAACTACAATATTGTGCATTTTGTGTACTTTTAATCATCCTCCGTGACATGTTTGAACTTGCTTCGATTGCAATGGCTCTTCACCGGTTAACTAGCGGTTACATTTCTTTCTTCTTGGCTGGCGACAAGATGTTGCCTCCACTGGTGTTAAGTGTTTTCCTCTTTGATCAGATATAACGTATATTGGTGTTTTATGTACATTTATTGTCAATATATTAGAAGTTATATTGTGAATTATCTGTGCACATTCGCATCTAATTAAATCGACGTTCGACCAAAACGAATATATTCGTAGCTTATTATTCGAGTTAAGCCGTAACACGTGTCGGGATAACATAATTATTCCATGTACACATATGATAGTAATCGGTTTGTTTTCTTATAATCTGACATAATTATTAAATTAGGTGGAAATGGTTTAATGAAATCATTCAATAAATCTTTGCGAATTTGACTTGCGAATTTGAATTTGATCGATTTGCGAATTCTGACTACTTTGAACCACCGCGTATACTTTAAATGTGTCTTATCCAGGTTTTACATAATTTCAATATCTATACAAAAAAGTAAATGAAATTTTGATATTCCAATTTTTGTATTCGTTTGGTTAAATTGGTTGAACAACTTTACTGCTACATTATCATCTCACTTATTTTCTTGTTACTAGCAGTTGTCAATAGATATGGTCGTTCGAACGGTTGTTATCTAAGAAGAAAGAGTGAATTCGTTTATTTATCAGATCAAGAGATCATGGAGGGACGGTTTAGACCGGTGTAGAGCTAGAGAGTTTTACTTGGATTTAAGTACGGATGGTACCTTTTTCGTCCTTATACCAAGTGATGGGCAATCTTCGAATTATGGATACATGGAGACACAAACCACGAAGACACCAAGATTGCGAGGTCATTAATGCACATACAAATAACCGTCTGCTGTATTTTAATAGAGATTGACTAACACAAATAAAAGTGACTTTATTTTCCATTTCATAAGTTTTTTTAAACGATGCAACTTGTTTTTATTTTTATAGATCTCACGAAGCTGACTGAGCTGAAATCCAAGTTGGCAGTACGTGACTACACTGCAAAGTTTTTTAACGCGACCAAACAGATTGTTATTGTGTTGACTGAATGAAATTGATACGTTTTTTATCAATATAAAACTGTATTATGGAAAATTGATTTTTTAGGTAATAATTTAGTACTCATATTTATTGCATTCTTAGACTAATTATTGATATAATATATCATTCTATTGGTTTGGACGTCAGTTATTTGCATGGATGATCCTGTTTAGTATATTGCATGCACTTCTAATTTTAATGCTTTTAGTATGTAAGTAACGTTTTTTTTATGTTCATAGCCGGCAAACGAGCAGATGAGTCACCTGATGGTATTTTCATAATCTTTATAATGTTGTAGACAGTGTTAAGTCTGCCGATGTAAACTTGGTTAGCTTAAAAAGGCAGGGCCTCTGTCCCTTATATTGTGGAACTGATTTGTTTCCTCAGTTTTAAATAATGATGAAATTCTGTTACAATATATTAGCCTAAATTATGATTTTTATTTATTAATAAATACTTTGAACTTTATTAAATGACTTGGGTTACATATTTTCTTATCCTCTAATAGAAAATTGCAATGAATATATCGCCTGTATGTTGACACACTTCGCCAATTGAGTTTAACGAAACAGTATTAACAGACAGCCATAGTATAAAGCCCGCAATCCCGACAGAGCGTCTTTTATCTTTACTTGATTAATTTAGACGCAGCGACTGAGACTCTAATTGTTTAATGCAATAAAACTGACTCCGTAGGCTAATATTTTAACTACGTGATCCACGTAACGATAAGTTATGGGCGATATTAAGGGATTATATGAATATTTATGTGATGATTCAATACTTAAAATTATTATGGTAGATACATAAAAATTTACTTTGTCAGAGTGATAGTTTAAGAACCAAAATTCACATTGCTTTAATGCAGTCAAAGATAAGCGAGGGTGTACATATACATTTTATTTGATGGCTTTACTTCATTAATAGTGAACTGCAATGTGCTGGTCGTTCTTCGTAATTGAGGAAGTCTTGAGCGTATTCCACCATGCTGTTCTAATGCGGATTGGTGCAGGTATCATAAAAAAAAAGGTATCATAAACTTAATCTATAGTTTTCATGGCACTCAGAGACCTTCTATTAATACAATATTTATTTTATTTAGACCAACATCTCCCACTGGTCCATTATTTTGTAAATAAACTCTAAGGTTCATTTTACTATTAAAAACAAAACAAAACTGTTTGTTACAAATTATTGTTAAAAACAAATGGTTACATAAGGAACACTTAATTCGGGCATGTTGGTGATTTGCACTGAGTTAATATTTTCGGGGTCTGTTAGATGCCTGCCACCATTTGAATTTAAATATTTTCTCGATGGCAAACTACAGAAGAAAAATTTACTTGTGTTCGACTCACCAACATCGTACGAGGTTTAATAATACAGAGTTCCTACTCCTTTAAAATACAGTAACTGAACCGTTCAGACCAGTTCGCAAATAGTATCAGATACGCGAAGCGTCTTATGTAAATGCTCTGTGAAGGCTTCATTTATTCAAAACACATTTCCGATTCTGCTCCCGTAGCAGACGGACACCTCCGACATACTCTCGAGTAAGTCATCTCCATTTTTCGACTGCATTTCCTGTGTCGTCGATACCGTATCGACCGCGACTTAATTGTTGCCTTTTAGTGTCATTTTGTGTTGGCATCAACTAAGTATTCGTTTCGCGTTTGAGTTGGTGGATACCTAACGGTGATAACAAAGCCAGCTAGCGTTGACCCGGTGCGCTTCTCAGTCCTCTCGGACTGAGAGAAACCGGAGACCCGATCCCACTGCACTGGGCCTTCCCAGGGTGACGGTTAGTGGCTATTTCCGCTAGGGATAGTCACTGTTCTCGTAGTCTCGTTCGTCCAATTTCGTTTTTTAGATTCCGTTGTTTGTTTTCGCTCCTCTCCCTGCTGCGGCAGGGAAGATTGTTAGGAGGATGAATCCATCCGACTTAGGTCTCGTCCGTCGCCTCCTAGAAGTCCTGACCCCGTTCATGAAAGCGCCTCTCGATGAGAAGGCAGTCATCCAGGCCCTCGCAACCAAACCACGGACAGATTCACCCGCGTCCCCTGACGCCTCACCAGCCCACGACGTCGAATTCTCCGACGCGAACTCCGTCTCGTCGCGCAAACGACCAATCGAGTCCGATGGCTCGCTAGAAGTATCCGACGACGGTACCGTCACGCCGTCGCTGTCCGACGACCAGGCCTTCCAGCCGGTCGAGACCAAGCGCACTAAGCGCCTAACGAAACGTATCGCGAAGGCGTTCGCAGAGGGAAAACCTTCCCTTCCCACCCAATCCGTCCCGCTCATATCCATCGACACCAGCGCCCCGTCCTCTTCCAGACAACTCCCTCCCATCAAACCAGCATCCCGTTGCTCACCCGTCCCTCCCCAGGTCAAGGCCCCGCCACCGGTATTTGTCCGGGATAAATCTAAGTGGCTTCTAGTCACCCAGCTGTGCGCCGACAGCAAAGTCTTTTACACCCTTTTTTTTTGTTCAGGCGGGAAAAAATGTACCTAACCGCACACCCCGTCGTCCGGGGAGACAACGGGGTAGTGGGGGCCCTCATCCACTAAAAATAACCCGCCGTGCGCCCTCACCCGCCCTTACAAGGCGGGCCACGGGTACCGCGTACGTTGCTCCGTGGTCCGCAGGCGGCTGCCCCATCGGGCACCCTCTCCTATACGACGCCCCGCACACTTGGGCGTTGCACCTTCACGGTAGGCTGTTGTTTGCGCGGACGGCGGGCAATCCCCGGCCCGACCGTCTGCAGCCTCGGCTAGGGCGGCATCAGACGCATGTGAGCGTGTCTGCGCCGCCCTGCGCGCCGGCGGCGAATTGGGTCCGAAAGGAGCGAGTCCTCCCGAGCCCTCTCCGCCGCCTCCTTCTGCGAGATGACGTCCTCGCAGAAGGTGGCGACCGCGGTCCAGGCCCTGTCACCGCCAACCATCGCTCGCGCAACGGCCGGCAGCGACAGGTCCTCTCCTATTACTGCAGCGAGTTCCCGGCGCTGCTCAGCCCAGGCCGGGCACGACTCGAGCGTGTGCTGCGCCGGGTCCTCGCTGCAGTCGTAGTGGTGGCAGCCCGGAGTCGCTTCCCTTTTTGCGACTACGTGCAGGTACTTGCCAAAGCAACCGTGCCCCGACAGCACCTGCACGAGTCGAAAGGTGAGGACTCCGTGCTGCCGCACCGTCCACTCTTTCAATATCGGCTGGAGCGCCCCTATGGTCCGTAGACCAGCCCTGGGCGTCTCCAGCCGAGTCTTCCACCGTGTGAAGGTGGTGCAGCGGGCGTGGGCCCGCCACGCGTTGATTGTGCTCGGCGGGGGGTTAGCGCCCCCGCTCCGCGCCACCGACACCCGCTGATACACGTCGGCGAGCACTTCCGCCTCCAGGTCCCACGGGGGGGTTCCGGCCAACGCGCACGCGGCCTCGACGCCCACAGTGCGGTAACCGCGTATGGCCCTGACCGCCATGACCCTCTGTGGACGCCACAGATGGGCCCTATTGTGGGCAGTCAGGGACTCCGCCCACACGGGGGCGCCGTATAACGCCATCGACCGGACCACCCCGGCGTAGAGCCGTCGGTACGCCAGACTCTGTCCGCCCATATTCGGCATTAAGCGCCCGAGGGCGGACGCCGTGCCGACAAGCTTCGGCGCGAGTTGGCGGAAGTGCTCGTCGAAGCACCACCTTCCGTCAAGTACCAGGCCCAGATATTTCATGTGGGCCCGGATACCGACCACGGTTGAGCCAACCGTTATCGAGGCGCCGGCGGGTGGATCACGTCGAGGCCCATGGAAGAGCAGGGCCTCAGACTTGTTTAGGGCCACCCTAAGCCCCAGCGCCTCGATTCCACCTCCACCACCACCTCCGCGATACCTGAGGTGGCCAGGGATGCCGCCTCCTCGAAGGTCCCGCCCCGGGCTGTGACCAGAGTGTCATCGGCGTAACAGATTACGCCCAGCCCGGGAAAGCCTTTTACACCCACGCTAAGGTCACCGGCGACACCGTCAAGGTGACTTCTCCCAACACCGATGTTTTCCGTGCCCTAACGAGGCTGCTCACTTTAAACAAGATCCCATTCCACACCTACGCCCTTCCGGAAGAGCGCAAGGTGCGTGCCGTACTCCGCGGAGTCCTTTTCGAGCTTCCTAATGAAGCTATCCTCGCCGACTTAGTCGCCTAAGGACATCCAGTAGAAGCTGTACACAAGATGTACAGCAACACGGGTAGACAATACCCGCTGGCTCTAGCCATCCTATCAAACACGCCCGAGTCCCGGAACATTTTCCGAGACGATATCACCATTTGTGGTTTATCTTTTATCAAAGTAGAGCCCCCGCATAGACGCGGCTTCCCCGGTCAATGCCATCGCTGCCAGCTATACGGCCACGCAGCAGCGAACTGTTCCGCGAACCCCAGGTGCGTTAAGTGCCTGGAGCCCCATAGCACCAAAGAGTGCTCGCGCACACGCGACTCGGAGTCGCCACCAGCCTGCGTTTTATGCGGCCAAGCCGGCCACCCGGCCAACTACCGTGGCTGCCCCAGAGCTCCCCGCCCCATCCCACCCAGGACTGCCGCAAGGAAGTCTTGGAGAAATATCCAACCTGGCCCTCCGCCAAACACCGTCGAAAATTTCCCTCCTCTGAGGACGCCTATCGCGCCGCCTAGACCCGAGCATTTTAATTCATGGAGACGCACCGACACGACCGCGACAACCGTAGCTGCTCCCCGCCCTGTCCCGGTCGCCCCGCGCGACCGGAAACAGACTGAATCGCGCACTAACAACACCTCGCAACCAGAGGGCAAGTCGTCCCTGACCGAAGATATGAAGCTCGTTTACGACGTTATCCAAAACGTCGACATCGCGGAAATTTCCGTCCTGGCTCGCAAGATACGGGCGGCGACCACACCACAACAGCGCCTTCTAGCGCTCGCTGAGCACAGCCATCTATTAACGTCGTTATAATGGCCCAAGCACTCAGTGGGCCTTCCTGTCACACCGGTCGTACCAAACCTAAGGGCATCTCGCTCGTCTCGTTCAACACTCGCGGCCTCCGCAACAACATCCCTGAATTAAAGGAATTCGTTCGCAACAACGCCACGGACTTACTACTAGTACAAGAAACCTTCTTAAAACCTGCCCACACCAAGGGCCTATCAATTCCCTCGTATAATCTTATACGTAACGACAGAATAGACAGAACCGACAGACGCCCCGGCGGCACCATAAGCCGCGCAAGCGGTGGCACCGCTATTTACTTTAGAAAGTCGCTCCACTGTTCCCCTATTGAGACTCCTACACTCACTAACTTAGAAGCCACTATTTGCAAGCTACGTATGATTGGGCATCCGTCCCTGATCATAGCCTCGGTCTATAATCCGTCGGGAACCCCGCTTTTAAACTCTGACTTAGAGGCCCTACTCTCACTAGGAGACTCGGTTATTTTATTCGGAGATCTCAACTCCAAACACACGGACTGGAAGTGCCGATCGACCAACGCGAATGGAGTCAAACTTAGACAATTCTTAGAAACACGGGACATCGATGTCCTTTGTCCTTCCTCCCCTACTCATTACCCGGACCACGCACTCAACTCTCCGGACATTATCGATCTCGCGTTAGTTTAAGGAGTCGCGCTTAATTTAAGGGCGATCGAAACGCTCAACGACTTGGGTTCTGACCACCGGCCGGTCTCTCTCAAATTCGGGCCTTATGCCACCGATCCAACCACTTCTACTAAAACCTTCACCAACTGGGAAGGCTATAAAAAATCACTAGTAACAGGTCTCGATGCCGCCGGCTCACCACTGGCTAACATCAATTCAGATTACTTCGTCAATACGGAAAAGATAGACTCAGCGGTCAGCTCTCTAACGCATTTAGTACAAACATCTCTCCGTGACAACGAGCGTGTAGTCGAGGTGCCCAACCGAAAACTACCACTCAATGTTAGGAATCTTATTCAAGCCAAGAATGCAGCCCTTAGAAGGGCCGCACTCCACCCCACCCCAACGTATAGGAGGCGAGCCAACGCTCTCCAGCGACGTGTTCGCTCTCGTCTTGCCGAAGTGAGGAACTTCAATTGGGACTCCCTCATGGAGGGGATCACACCCTCCCATCAGGCGTTCTACAAAGTGGCGAAAGCCTTCCGAGTAGGCGCCCAACCTCTCACCCCGCCTTTATCACGCCCCGATGGCAGTATCGCCTTCGAAGACGTTGATAAAGCCGAATGTTTCGCAGACAGCATAGCTTCCCAATGCTAACCCAGTTCGCAACCATGCGCTCCCTCACACATAGATTCAGTAGAGGATGAGGTCCGTAAAAAGAACTCACTCCCTGTCACCGCTGAGCCCATCGTCATTTCCGTTGACGAAGTCCAAGATGTCATCCGGGGTTTAAAACCCCGCAAAGCACCAGGAGCCGACGGCATCTCTAACGTCGCGCTTAAACACCTCCCCGAGCAGGTTCTTTCTCTCTTAGTTCTCATTTTTAATGCCTGCTTGCATCACTGCTTCTTTCCAACCGCTTGGAAGGAAGCAATCGTAATAGGAATTCCCAAACCCGGAAAACCTCTTAACATACCGTCCAACCACCGCCCCATCAGTCTCCTCAAGGCTATGGGGAAAGTATTCGAACGCGTCATACAGACAAGACTAAGGAACCTTCTCTTCCCAGTAGGCGGTCAACCTTTAATCATCCCATAACAGTTCGGCTTTCGCGCAAAGTACTCGTGCCCTCAGCAAATCCATCGCATAGTGGAATATATCCTAAGCGGTTTTTATCTCAAACGCAAACGTACAGTCGCGGTTTTCTTCGAAGTTGCCAAAGCTTTCGACAAAGTTTGGCACGAAGGACTCCTACTTAAACTCCATTACCTAGGTCTGCCAGATCGCGTTGTTCGATTGGTCGCTTCCTACCTCCAAAACCGCTCCTTTCGTTTCAGACACGAAGGAGTACTCTCTTCCCCACGCCCACTAGCGGCTGGGGTTCCTCAGGGCTCGGTACTCGCTCCCTTGTTATTTTTAACGTACATGAACGACATTCCTATCCCTAAAAACGGCGTACAACTCTCATTATTCGCAGACGACACCGCCCTATATTATCAATCGCAGAAATTAGATTCGGTCCTCTTCAGACTCCAACACTCAGTTAATGAGTTAGGAAAATGGTTCGCCAAATGGCGGAACGAAGTCAACGCGGAGAAAAGCTCCGCGGTATGTTTTCACCACAAGACCAGACATAGACAAGACGACCCTAACATCCGGTTGCTAGGCACCCCTGTTCCGTGGAAAACCACTACTTAATACTTAGGAGTAACACTCGACTCCAGACTGACTTTCAGACCACACATTCGTAAAGTCACCAACTCCGCCAGATTTTATATGGGCTGACTCAACAGTCTGTTGGGAAGGCATAGTAAGATGTCCCTCAGAAGCAAGCGAACGCTCTACAAGATTTGCATACGGCCGGTGATGTCATACGCCGCCCCTGTTTTCGCACACGCCGATCCCAAAGTTCTCTATCCCATCCAAGTCGTCCAAAACATTTTTTGCAGGAAAGCAACCAACGCTCACTGGTGCGTGAGGAACGCCGACCTGCACTTCGATCTGCAACTTCCGACCATTCAGAAATCCTTCAAAGACTATTGTACTACATTTTTTAAATCCTCAGAGGAACACTCAAACCCATTTATCAGACAGGTAGCGGATTACACCGCCCCTAGTCTTACAGGCCACCAAATCCGGAGGCCAAGAAACGTTCTCACAGATCCCCCCGACAAGATATCTTCTGACTTGGACTGCCGCCTGGCAGCCATAGTTAAAAATTCAAATAGTAACAGTTAATAGCATCCTTAAGATGCCACATAGTCTCACCATTCGACAACACCTTCAGTGTTAACAACAAGCGTATGCTCCCTCGGGAGTGCCGCTAGCACCCTTTCCTTCTCTAAGGATGGGTCGCTTCAGATGAAGGCTTAGAGGCCACAAGGCCAAAGCCAACTCGGGTGGTGTTTAGTGGGTAGGCCCCTAGGTTTCTCGGGAGTCCCACATAACCAGCGCAGCCGGCTGCGTTGGTATGCTATGAGCATTCACCACCCCCCTCCCGCGCTTTTCCGGAGGGTAGCCCATTTTCCATCTGCTGGGCGCAAAAAAAAAAAAACATTTATTCTGAGCATAGAGAATCAACTTTGGAATATGCTTCGTGGAATATGAGGCGAAGGAATCTTGATATAAATTTTTACACAATAGAATAAGAGTAATCAGATGTCCTTTAAATTTAATTCAAAAGGTATTTTTCAAAAGGTTTTATTTTGATTGAAAAAAGATCAAGATCAATTAGGGAGTTTTGTTGAATACTAAAGACATTTCAGGATTAACGCAGCCTTAATTTGATCGTCTGTGTCGGATGTAGCAATTTTCTGGTACATTAAACTCGAACGCCGCGACCGCAGACACTATTGCATAGCTCACGGTTTGAACACAATTCTACAAAATAGATGGCAACAGAATACTCACTTTGTAAATCCTTGATTATACACTGACATCAGAAGTCTTTAGGGTTGACGACAGTATTTGTAAAATCTTTTACTCAAACAATATTCTCTGGTCCAATAATATGAGATTATTTTCATCAATATTCGATTACATGCTGGAGTTCCTTATGGTAATATTATCATTTGTAAAATATTCTATTCTAAATTTTAAGTCCAATGATGTCCAAAATTGGAAAATTAATAATACTAATGGTCGCAATACGACCATATTCATTAAATAAGGTTCTATTTTGATTTTTTATTGAAGGCACTAGGACGCATGCGAACAAAACAAATAAAAAGAAAATCGATTCACACGCAGAGACGAAAAAGTTACTGAATTGTTTTGCTATTATATTTACATTTATATAATTACCTGCATATATCACTCGCATAAATCTTTCATTTAGGTCACATAAAATATTTTAATTAAAATAAATCGATTAGCAATGCTGGGTCAAACGCGTCACATACAGCATTCCATTGCTGGGCTTCGCAACCAACAATCAATGTGTACGCGCATCATGCCCTCTAACTGTGCTACGTCAGTCGAAACTTAAATAGAATACGAGTTGTTCATGCCATATTTCATCCATGCAAATGTATTCTATTGTATACATTCTCACTTCACGTTTGCTTAAGTCTTCCTATGCATTTTATAAACTGTCCTTTTCTATTCACCTCTTTCTTTTTCTACTTATTCTGTATGCTGTGACTTGCTTTATTTAATACTGTGTACACTTTGTGTAAGAAACTCTTAACTTCGTGACATATAACCTTTCAATTAGTATTTCGTGCTATTTAACCGCGCGCAGTTTAGTAGGTCCAACCTATCACGTACTGAATAGTAGAATATACGTAAAGGAATGTTTTACTATACTTTACAACAGTCCATTATTGAGCAAAAATGGGAAGATACATTTTCGTTGTCACTTCTTGGCGTCTTGTCAACTGAAATCGTACGTGCTACACGAGACTAGCTAGAGTTCTATTTATATTGATCAACATACTCAGTATCAAAGTTAGTTTGGCTGAATTACAAATGCAACAGATGCATTATAAAATGTAAACTATTGTCACATGGTTTTTGAGATACTTGTACAGTAATTGTAAGAAAATATCTACATATGTTTTTCATTTCATTTAATGGTATTCCTCCTATGGTGTACAGGTAAGGATATTATTTCTTGAAATAATAACTGAAGATGCAAGTAATTCAGTTTGTAAAATTTTGTTTTTATCTCAAAATATATATATATAGTGTGAGAAAATTTTCTGACTACTAAGAGCCTTCTTTGAAGTTTAGGTACATATAAAATACACCTGGACAAAAGCGTCTTAGTGATCTCAGTAGGTGATTTTATTACACTCTTAACACACAAATATATTTTTGTTAGTAATTTTGTTGACTGATTGATCAATTTTATTTCCTCATCCCCTTTACACTATCGAACGTCACGACGCATTGTAATTCTCCACCTTTTCATTGTGAATATCCCTTGGGTACGGAGACGGGTTCTGCTTCATTTGTAATGCTTATCATTAAGGATTGGAATGGTCTTCATCGGTGTTTCCATTCCATTAAAGTGTGAATTACTTTAAAAGAACAGTGAATAGGCTTTTTTTAACTAAATGCGTTTTCCATCTAACCATCTAAGGTTACATCGTTACTTACCATCAAGTAGGATTGTAGCCAAGCATGGACGTATAATAGTAGTCGCGGTGACGCGTGGCTAAGCCATTTGGCTTAAGTAATTACGGCCTTACCTTGATCATAGCCTTGAGCATCGCATATCGGGTGAAAACGTTCCTCTGAGATTTCGATTCATTGTATCGTTCCATGAGAGTCACCAATGCCTTTTTCGCGGTATCATAGTTCTCGTCCAGACGTACTCGCACAGCGCGGAGCCGCTCGTTCGTTTCAATAACCTCTTCTTTTGTCTGTCCGCCTGTTAGAGAATAAAACCAATTATAAAAAAATATATACATATTTTGGATACTTCTTTAAACATGGCCATCATCACATATTCCTAAGAGACTAGTTACGTGGCCACTGAAGGATTTAGATAAAAAATAGTGATTTCATTATCAGTAATAAAAAAGTGTTTGCAGCGGCACTGGTTTAATAGGTGCTTTAAAATACGCAATAGCAATACATAATTTTATATTTTTCATTCAAAAAACTATGTAATTAGTTGAAGTCACTAAACGGTGGGGTAAACATACCATTTATTTATATGAGCTAGCGTCCGGCTGTCTTATTGCGCGTCTCGCACGAAGGTGCCCGATCCCTTCAAAACGGAGACCTGAGCTTTGGCAAACATTTGAGAAGTACGCTTTTAACTGCTTTCGATGAGAAACGTGTGATGTACTTCGCGTTGCGCTACGTTTGCGTTGCGATACACTGTGCTTTTTTTAGGTGTTGCTTTTCTGTTATAGCTTTCACTTCTTTCTTTCTAATCACTGTGGGATGTGTAATTAACTATTTGCCTGTGCTTTCACTCTAGACTACTTTTATTTCAAGGACCCGGCTATTCATATACTGTATTTGATTGCACAAAACATTAAGTGAGATCTCATGTATACTTCATGCTCAACCTGGTAATTAATGATCTACTAATTTAATTAAACTAAATAAATTCTACCCGCCCTCGTTTCGCTTCGGAAAATCTACGCCTAATTTTTATACATAGCACGCGCCTTGTTTTAGGAATGGATATTTTTGTTAGTTCTATAAGAAACACATTAGATTATTATAATAGCTGCGGCCAAGCAGTCAAATTTTCATTTACGGCCTCCTTATTTAATGCCGCGGCAGTAGATTAAATTTCCAAGATGTTTAAAGTATTTTAGATTATGTCTCAATATCATGAAAATTGGTTCAGATGTTTATTGTACATATGTAGTCAGACAGAAAGAAAGACATATATTCTAAAAACGACGTTTGATCTTATATCGATATCAATGTCAAAGCATACCTTCCTTAAAATTTAGAAAAAAAAAATAATGATCAAATTTCGCCTTGTTATAATTTGATTATTACTATAGATAACAATCCCATAAATACATTGCTTTAAAATCAAAGATCAATTTAAAGTTTTAAGAATCGTCATAGAATTAATTGTAAAAATAAAATCTTAAATATGAAATAGTTATTGGAGAAATTACGACTTGTACTTAATGAAATGCAGAATTTTATAAATTATCCAAAGATAATACAGTTATTCTCTGTAATATAAAATGTTTTATTTTAATTTATAATTAAGAATATTTCGACCTAGTTGCGTAGACAATAAATTGGGTTAATGAGAAACCTCTATGTTGTAAGCATTGCAAAATAAGTCACACAGAGCTTTGTCATCACAAAAAAAACGCGGCACATAACCCGCAAATCACAACACAACAAGTTTACTGTATTTTAAAGCTCTTTCTACAAACCATTTATTCAATGCGGTAAAAGTACTTCGTTGTAATTTTCCAAACACGTTCATTGACTCCACGTAAATAACATTTGCATAAATATGTTATTAATACCGTGGTACTTACGATAAGTACAGTAACTAGAGAACGAGAAAAATGCTGATATATTTTTTTTATTTGTATCTAGATGTTACAGTTTTTATTTCAAACTTATATCATTGTGGACATTACATTTTTTAACTATGAAGAATACTCTTGATTTTGGTATTTAAATGTTTCGATCCAACTATATGGAGCATGCTTACGATGAGACTGACCGTGACAGAATAGAAAAATTAGTGCGCACCCATTTTAGTTAAAAATATAAAGACAGTATAAAAGAAAATTTAGAACTCGACTTGCAGATAATGTTTGCTGTGAGGCCCAACATTCGAGTTATTGTTTTTTTCGTAAAGACATCAGAACAGGCCTGTTGGACTGCGTAATTTTATGTACGTTCTAGCTTCTTCATCAGTATAAAAGTAATCCGAAGTCATCCTGAGAAGCCTGGTTGACTACAATCTTCCATCTAGAATTAATCGTAAAATGCTTTATATGTGTTTCAGTTACAATCAGTAATAAATAGGTTTAACTTCCTTATTTACCGTGAACACGTCAGTGATGCGTTTGATATTACCGATATTTAAGATCAGAGACCATTCGGCGTCATCCAGTTTCCGTTGGTTACCATCGAGTCAAAGTCAAAGTTAATTTTTCGACTATAAACTAAAATGATCTTGATTAACAATGTTGTGAAACTTTAAGAGACTTGTAACATTTTAATATAAATACAGAGGTCAAAAGAAAATAGAGAAAGAGATATAAAAATAAACTAGAATCGCGAACGCGAAAGCAATGTTACTTTTCTTTTCGTTTGGTAAGAGGAAATTAGCATTTAATAAGGATGCGTTTCTTATTTCTTACTGTAACTAAGTTCCTGCATAGTTTTCCTGTTTCTTTATTGATGTGGATGTTGGAAACGGGCACGCCTTCCACTTGGCTGCTTATGGGTATCTGCTTTACTTGCTCACTCACATACATACACAAACGCGGAAGTGTTAATGTACGTGTCTCCCAATTAAATATGTTGCTGTATTTTACATTACATTGATGTATATATGAGGTTATCTCGTAACTGAATGTGTTTTTTAGAAATATCTGTTATATTTTTCAGTTCAGATTGTTCAGTATCCCTACAAACATTAGGGAGCCAATCTTGGCGAACAATTCGGTTCGGTTTAAGGGAACAATTCCATCTATAAAAATTTGTTTCCATCATTTTAAATACCCGTGTCATTAAAATTGGTTTAATAGCAGCTGCAGCTTTACCTTGATCATAATTTTATAAAATAGGGTGATCTAGCATTTTACATAATAAAAGTTAATGTTCAATTACAATCCTATCAGATAGTAATAGAAAAAGTCCTAAACTCTCCAACTATTGAATGAAGAAATCATACAAAAATTTCGTGTAATATACACCTACACCTGAAGCATATGTATAGCAATTGAGATGAAATATATTGTAGTATGCCTCATTTATAGGAATGAAAGCCCGATAGTTCGAATGGTAAGGTAGACCTGTGCAAGGGGCTTGAATTCTGCAAATACTTTTTCATACTTATATGCGTATCAGTTATTAATTTTCGGTCATTAAAGATTCGGTGAGGAGACTTTAAACGTGCATGTGTTGTACAAAACATTATCTAAAGTGTGTGAAGTCTGCCAATTCGAACGTGGCCAGCGAGACGAATAATGATCACTACACACTACGTTGTAAAAGGAGACCCGAGCCGACCCGACAGGACTGTCATGGGTTGTGTCGAAGATCATTTAAAGTGATACGTTTCAGGTGAAGAATATTTAGATGAATAAATAAATGACAAGGATGGCTGGAAGTAATATTGCCGCAATCGATTTCACGTAGCTTATAACTTACTTTGTAATTTTCCAGTTGATTTAAAAGATAAGCTGATGAGTTTTCTTCTACTCGAATTTCTTCTCAATGTTAAATAATTGTTTTAAACGGTTGTTGTTTTAAAAGAAAACATGACGTATATGTATAAGTGTATTTACAAAATATCTAAATGATTAAATTATTTTGAATTAGACAAATAAAAACTTTACGAGACGGTTTCATCGGGTATCAGCCAAGGGATTTGTACCAACTAATATACTACGATTTATTTTGTAGTCGAATATTGTGATAAACAGAGACCGTTAGTAAAAACAAGAAAAAGTAAAAAAAAAAACAGAAATCTCTTTGTAAAACGATTTTTAATTAAAATGTACTAGAATGTGGACGTCATGCAAAAGTTTATTAAAAATCCGTTTCAAAGCCAATCCGACTTCCGTCAATTGCACGGTCCCGACAAATTTAAATTCATGAAATATTAAGAGTCGAAAATTAACAATAAGATTTCATTCCCTATCAAGGACCTTATCGCGAGTCTAATGAAATAACGAAAGGATTATTCAGAAAATTCAAGCGAGCAAAATTTATTGTGGGTGTAAATTGAGAGTTATAATATTATTCTTTGTTTTCCTGCGCTCCATAAAAAAGCTGTTATTATTAAAATCTTTTTAATGCTGGACTCAGTTTATTCTCTAGAGAAGTTTGGATTATAGGTAAACACTACTAAATTTATGGAAGATGCCACAAACTGTTCAACCGCCTTTGAAAACTTTATGCAGATCTGTGAGGTGACCCGTAAAGTGATTTTTGTGTGATTACCTTATCTGTATTTCAAAAAAATTGCGATCCGTAACCATGGTAATGATACTTTAAGAACAATATTGAGCTTATGCGGTTAGGCCTATCTGTCAAACAGCAGGCCACGGGTTTGAATTTCCGGGATACATAAATATGTAAGCAAGTGGTCCAAGCAAATACTTGGCAGACAAATGATTTTTCTCCAACTGCCTGCAATGTCTGATTATATAATCCATATCGATTTTAGTGCGAGGGTTCGAGTGTCTGAGTGTTTATCAAAATAATTATAAAATAATTTTCAAAACCAGTGTACTTACTGGAAGTGCCTTCATCCTTGACATCTTGCACGATTCTCCGTACGCTCTGTGTGAACTTCCCTACCAAGTTGGTGCTCGCTGGAACAAAAAGATAAGTAACGTTCAATGCATTGTTTCAAATAAAATAGAAAATGAATCAAATCAAAATGGCTAAATTTGCTTAGATTTTTGTATAGTATCTTATAACTATTATAATCACAATACTTATGTAAATGTACATACTGTCAAACTGTCAAAGAGTAATTACTCTTTGACAGTTTGTGTCAGTCGTAAATAATGGACCGTTTTAAGCAAATTTGGGCGCGGCTGAAAATCGGGCGGTCACCCGCTTTTAATAATTCTTGAGCGTTTTTCTTTTTCTGATGGTATGTTAAGCTACAGGTTCCGGCTATTATCGACAGATAGCAGTCGTCCAGCCATGTTAAAGAAATTTGGGGGTCTGAGTTGGCCACTGATGCCTCCATTAAACCTAGCATCGTGATGACAAACGCTGCGGGCTTTCTTAACTACGAGGAGAGATCATGCAATCGTATGATTGTACGATGGTACGACCGTTCGGCATAGAGGCCAAATTATTGTGAGTAAAAAACTAAGCACTTAATAATATATATTTATCTTTTGAAATAATTATAATATAAAACGTAGTTATAGGTGGATGTAACGTGGATTTTTATTATTAATAGAGCTACAAAAATATTTTTCATTAACACACAACAAATTAAAAAACAATTAGACAGACTTTTCAATATCTTTTAGTTAATCTTAAACGAAATAAGATAACTTATTATTTCGCATTCTAATATTTTATTTCTAGTGTCATTAACCCAAAACAATCGAAGCCAATCGCAGCGTGAGTTCGCAACATGATTTTCTACTCAAAGCAGCAACTTGAGCTGTTGAGCTGTTCACGGATATTGGTAGCTTAGTCTCGAGTGGAGCTGTGAACATTGTCGACATCCTAGTGCTAGCTTCATCCATCACAGGCCCCTTTTGATGAACATACACTGACAGTTAATACCGATTGCCTCTACTGTGGATATTGTCACATTGGATTGAGAATCGTATTTACCAGGTTACTAGTATTGCCTAACTGATTCCATTCACTTGAGCTTGGAGATTATCTTACACTTATTAGGAATTCGCAAAGGCTGTCAACTACATAATACAATCCTTGAAAAGAAAATAAGTTATTGACGGCTGAGCCGTTTGAAGAAAAATAAGGTAAATAGATTAGTGGTGGAAGCTTCGATCATTAAAGCAACTATTGAACATTTAATCGCGTAAGCGCTGTGAGTAATAGGGAAACTGTTAATTTAAATGTGTTTCCGACGTCGAATCTGTTTATTTAAAGTAAGTGATTCGTATCGTATCTACTCAATCTTATATTCCACTAGACACAGACCCCCTACTATTTTGAAGTCGGTTAGAAACTGTTATTTATTACTGCATATTTTTTTACGTATATGTAATTCAGTAAACTGCGAATCGAAATCGCAAAAGGCAAAATTTCAAGTGAAATTTGAGTTCCAGGGGACTTAAAGTTGAAAGGCTACTTTGCCACTAAAAGTTCGATCGAACGGTTAATCCTGAGATTCCAAAAGTTTTCAAGTTGTGAGGATGTTTCTCTTAAATTCCTTTGGCGTAAACTTATGAACAGATCTTTGAAGTCGTACAAGAGTTCGCTATAATTGAGTTTAGTAAAGCGAGACATTCCCTGAATAACTTATAGTTTATAAATACGGTTTATTAGAAAAGCTTATTTATTTTAATTTTGTACATTTTCATAAATGCCTCAAATATGTTTGAAATAAAATAAGTGCGTTTAATTTGATAGACATTAAAATTGAAGAAACTATCGTAGTGACTATTCTGACGATTAAACGTCTCATAATTATTTTTAACACGTTTCGTAATTTTTTTATGATTTTAAGGACTAGCGAAAAACTTGACGGGAAACCTGATGTTGGTAGTTAAGCAATCACCGTTGCCTATGGACGGACATGTACAGTCCGAGAGAGGTCGCCTATGCATCACCAGCCCTGAAGGAGAGCTCGTTTTATGATTTTCTTGAAGAATCCCATTTCAAAGCGCCTGGGGAGGACCTTCGAAGGAAATTAATTTTACGGCTTACACGTAAGCGGTGGAAAGAAAAGAAAAGCGGCGAAAATCAGACTTTTGAGGATTGCCAGGAATCCAGCAGATGTGGGTGGAATATCAATTGCGCGTAGTGTTCATATAGAAAGGTGACGTTGGCATCTGCCTAAACAGTTTCTAGGTGCACTCACCATTGCACAATCTGCCAAAGTCTCTCTAAAGATTTAAAGATTCTAATTCAATGGTGATTCCCGGATCGTTGACGATGCGGGTTACGCTTTTGTATGGTGTCAAATGGATTGAGTTGATATTGTGGCGTGCCTGCCCAGAGATGAGAACAGTACTTCATATGAGGCTTGACCTGCGCTTTGTAAAGCATGATTAGATGTCTCGCAGTGAAGTACTGTTTTACCTCGTCCAGGATGCCAAGTTTTGTGAAGGCTAATTTAGAGCCTTATGTTCTAAGTGACGCCGATACTGCACATCGCTGGAAGTGTCAATGCACAGAATTCCAACACTCTTGCTAATGGCGAGCGT
This sequence comes from Megathymus violae, assembly GCA_003671415.1. Lineage (NCBI taxonomy): Eukaryota > Metazoa > Arthropoda > Insecta > Lepidoptera > Hesperiidae > Megathymus > Megathymus violae. Next base: position 4,299,752 of record PDGT01000007.1, read on the forward strand.
GGTTTCTTGAAACTGGAGGCCCATGAATAAATAGGTTTTTTAGCAGTAAACGCGCAAACTTGTGTGTTGAGTTTGAACTTAACTTAGTCGAGTTCATTCCATTCCGAGACCCACTCCAGAGAATTCTCGATTTCAAATACAAGTTTAATTCTGCTTTTCTCCACTTGCCACTGGGAGGCGATATAGAGTTGTTGTAGTGAATATATTTTTCTTATTTTTTTATATAAATAGTCTTCAAACAAGCACACGAGCTACCTGATGGTAGGTGGTCTTCGCGCTCTATGCACGTCCTTGACAGCAATTCCAACCTTGGTATCACTGATATTTTATTTGTGTCCTAATAAATCTATGTTTTTGAAATATCATTATTTATTATAATTGTATAATGTTAATAATCGTTTTTTCTTTACGTTAGAAAACCAACGCCTTATGTATACGAAAAAAATATCTCAATATTTGTTAGTCATATACCAACTGACCACCACCGGGACGGGCACTCCATCACTAGGACGAGAATGACACTTCCTTCTGGTTTAGCGCGCTTTTGTTGGATGTAGATAAAATAAGTTTTATATTTATTAAAAATGATAATTACAATAAACTTTAACTGTGTTTATTACTACTTATTTTGAACATATATATTATCGTCGCGAATATTATACGTATGAATATATAAATGAATTATATCTACTGTTATCTGTGTATCTTGCCCTAATCCCAAAGACAGATTTCCTTATACTCTTTTAATGGTCTGTTAAAAACGCTAGTAAAACATAAAGCCGATTATTGTATTTTGATTATCAATTAGTTTATTTTCATTTAACTCTTTAGCATCTATGGAAAAATAAATTCTCGAAAGTATGTAATGTGCTTCGATTTCAAAGTACACATTTTAACTAAGTTCAACAAAAATTCGATTCGATGTACATTCGACCTTGGTGAGAGGGTGTTCGCTTTTTATTAGTATTTTCGTCAAACCCAATAGGCATCTACTGTAAACTTAAGCAAATGGATATTCATTAATTAAAAGGGTCCTCAGGGTTCAGTGATAGAATCAGTTGACTAAAACGATTCATCAATACTGTTTCTTTTAATTGGTGTAATTGACCTACACTCTTTAACCTGGTTCACTAAAATGAATTGAAAATTTCCCGGCGCTTTATTTACTGCTGCAATATTACAATACTGTTTCAGATACATTGATATTAATATAATTGGAAGAAAATTAAGAACCGTATATAGTGGATTAATAATTCCATTGACCTGTCGTCATACGGCTTTTGTAGCACATTTTAATCTCTTATGAGTAAATATTGATTGATTTTAATATATGAGACAATGTCCTACCTGCACCAGGTCTAGGAATAAAATCAGACAATATTTAGGATGCTTGTAGCAGAGCCAGTTTTAGAGGAGGTCGAAGAAGGAAACCGTCGTGTGTAGTAACCCTTGCAAAAAAAAAACAATTGATTCCAAAATCTAATTTCATAGTAGAATTACACGACAGTTGAAAGGGAAGCGGGAAAATCAAAATTAATTGTAATCCTTTGCTGAAAAAAAAATCAAGAGATCATATAGGTGTTAACAGACATTCTAAAATTTTGTAATGGTCTTTTACCTAAGGCCTCCCAATTCCTAAGGTCACTTCTAGGCGAAATAAGATGAGGAAAATAAAAATCCTGAAAGTTTTATAAATTAAACTCTACCCCTAAAGTTTTTTATTACTCATTTTTTGATAATGTATTTTTATTACTGTCAATTAATTGTTTAAACATTGGGAAAATTCTGTAAGGAGTGAAATATTTTTTTATAATGTAATAAAAAAACGTAACATATCCGGATCGCACATTTTCTTTTCGAATCCACATTAAAATCAAATTAAATATAATTTTAAAGCTTAAAAAGAAACATTTATAATAGTCAATACACTTATGTAAAATGATTTCAGTCATACTTAAAGTGGGTTCGGTCGGATAAGCAGTTACTGAATATCGGGTACTCAATAACTCAAAGATAAACACCGCTAAAAGCGCAGGCGAAGGAAACGCAAATATATTTGTAAGAATAACTTGGTGACTTTCTAGTTAACGAATCGGTTGAGAGCTACTTTATATATAAAAACCTTAAAAAATTTAAACCGACTCCAATAAGAAAAACTACATAATGATAATAAAAAGCGCAAATAAATTTAAATAAAATATTAACATAGCGCTATGTACTGAGATGTTTGAAGTCAGTTTTAAAAGAGCTACGGAATAGTTATAAAATTAAAGATGATTAATAATAAAAGATACGTCGTCCTAGCTAATGTGAATTCGAGACTTGTTTGTATAATTCTGATGTATGTACACATAGCCCAGCAGAGAGAGGTGTGTGTTGAAAAAACAATATATTTGCTAAAAACTTGTGTTGCTTCAAAACATATAATCTTACTTTAATCTGTACAAACAAATAGTATCTACACCAAAACATTTTTGGCATTTTAAAACTAAAGAGAAAAAAGTAGATATTCTTATAACTGTAGGTATACATGTTCCATGCATGTGCAGATAAACGTAGCAATTTCTATAATAGCTGGGAGTCAGCATTTCGTTACTAACTACTCTTTTGGGATAGCTGATACAATGTGTTTCTCGTTTACTCAGGATAAAAGCCGAATTGAGCGGTCATTGACATTAGCTGGTGACGTAGACTTCGTAGATAAATACACAGCTACAATATTGGTAGCTTGTTCTGTTGATTTTAATATCCGTGTAATTTTAAATGAAAATTAAATTTAGAAATATTTCATGTTTTTCAACATCTTTCATAAACATTGATGCATTTATAAAACTTGTAAATTATGTATGAGTTAAACGATGGCGGTTATATTCATAGAATATTGTTTGTTTTATTAAACCGAAAGAGAAAATTATTTTCACCGATTTTTAATTATTTTAATGGAAAATATTAATATATTAATATATCGTAGAACAACGTTAGCCTGGACCAGTTTCTATAACATAACTTAAAATAAACAAATACCCATTTCGAATACACACGACGATAGCTTCCAAACTATTTTATGCTATGTTGCCTACGTCCATAGACGACAGTGATCTGTCTGGCCATCAGGCTATCAAATAATACATAATAATATGTAACCTCTAATAGTGTCTTAGTATGTTACGGTATGGTTTTCCTGGCGCCATTTTAATATTTTTAAGCGAATATGTAATAACGATACAGCAAAAATAACACTTCAAAATAATTTATGTTATACACTAGTAACTATAGCTAAAATATATGTAATATAATTTTGTACAATCGACAACACTCATGTTGTGGTTCTATTTATGTATCATAACATAATTGTAGTAAGGTTATTTTCAAGAACGTGGAACGTCTCAGTTGTAAATGTTGCTTGATCCACATTTCTAAGTGATACATACATAGGTACATAAGGTTGCTTATAATTAAATGGCAAAGAGTATTTTATAAAACATTTGTAGGCCGGAGCGAACGATTAGTATTATAATTGTTACTGTTATAGGAATGAAATAAAAGTGCTTGTTGCTGTTTCATCTAATGGATTGGCTGATCAAACGACCAAGCGGATTTCGAATTACGTTGCTAACTACCCTATCGGGAGCTTTGCAAACATTGTTTCCAATTTAATCTGAATGAACTCACATTTGGATAATAAACGTTAATAGCTGAGAGATAAGACTTTTCACAGCACAGCGTTTGTTAACAATTTTTTTAGTTTTTTTTTTAATTTAATTTAACCAAATGTTATCTGCCTATACTTTAAAGAATGTACATTTTTAAAGAATGTGCATTTTTTAAGAATTTGTGTGTGTGCAGACAATAACCTCCAGAAACACGGCACCTATTTGAAAAATTCTTTTACCATTTGAAAGGTACATTATTCCACGTGGTTATAGGTATAGTGTAAAACAAATTCTCCGTCTCTTTGTCTACATGCAATAATCGTAAGAAAAGGTAAATATAGATGGCTTGAGAGCCAGTACTTGTTTTCTAACCTTCTTCTCATTTCTTGACCGACAACGCATCAGTGATATTTTTGGTCTTGCTGATGTCCATGGGCGACGGTGACCACTTACCATCAGGTGGCTCGTCTGCTCGTTTGTCGGCTATTACCATAAAAAAATAGATATTTATTAATACGGGAACTGTCTCAAAACTTATAACCTCCAAAAGAACTGATCCAGTACCGAAAAACAAACAACTTATCTAACTTATATATTTATTACGTAACGTATTTATTATCAGAAGCAGCAGAAGTGTACTAAAACAACTCAAATTAAATTCTCAGTTTTCAAACATACTTAGTGTGAAATAATTAATGTAAAAATAATTACAAGAGAAGCAGCAAAAATACTTGATAACCAGTAGGCTAAAAAGATTAGACTTTACTGAGGATTTTTTAATAATAAACACCACCAAAATACGTCAAAGTCGGTTTTACCGGTGATTCATACTATCAAGAACAAGTTCAGATAACCAGTCAGCGAGTTGGGTATAAAAGGCTCGCGTTCGGTAGCAAACGCTGACTTTGCTGTTAACACTCGTAGAGTCTATACACCCTGAGGATGCTCTGTTTCGGAGCGAAACACGTGTTGGTGGTTGGTATGTTGGTATATACTTTTATTTATCATAAATACATGTTTTCGTTTGTGAGAGGGATGGATGTTCTGTGCACGTATAGAAGTATATACCATCATATATTGTGCTTGCGGATTGTTGCAAAGTAAATTAATACTAATTTAATAAGAACAAAATTATTCTTTAGGAGCCAAGTGAAGTGGGAAAAAAATAATCATTTAATAGTAATCGTAGGTCCTAAATTAACTTTAAAACCGAATAATAACTAATAAGCCGTATAATCTCATAGACTACATGAGTTATTAACTTGTTAAATTGGTATATGTAAGCCGAATCTGTAGAAATCGTTTGTTCGTATAATTCATTATGATTATTTTAAACAGGACTATAAACCTTGGTTGAAAAGTACACAAAGATAAAATAATGAATAATTTTACTTTATTGAGGAACAAGTTATCATTGTGTCAAATTATTGAGCTCTGATCCAGTTGACGAAGGACGTGACTCTGGCAAAAGCAGCAGGTAAGCCGCGAGTGCAACCAGCTGCAGATCCAAAGGAGGTAATACCAATCTAGAAAGAAGGGATAAATTTAAAATTTATGATATATAAAAATATTAGTTTATCAATTACAGAAATACGCACGTTTAAATTTAATAACAGACAATAATTTGGGATTGAATTCAAAATCATTCAAAAGTGTTAAAAGCAAATTACTACCTCTACGACACTGCAACCGAAACACTTTAAATCGTTTCATGATTGATTGTAGATGGGGGGTGGTTACTATTCAGGCAGGTAAAGTAGTTTACCACCATACTGAGTCAACAAAGCCCAGCGACCTCCAATATAGGTTACCCGGTGCCACTGCATCGTTCATGTTCAGCAGGAGGTTGGATTGCATTTAAAGATCGATGCTTAAAATATAAGGGAAAAAAGGGGCTTCTTACGATCCGAAAAATGAACGATGCATAAGAACTGGACATAAGTAAATTTAAGAAAGTTGATACTAAACGAGTGCGTGTCTAATTTATAATATGTAATATAACTTACAAGCTGGTCGCCGATAGCGAGGGGACCGCCGGAATCACCAGGGCAGGTGCTGCGTGCATTGGCGCCGCTGACACAAAGGGTAGAAGCAATAACCTCTCTGAAGGTGCGACGGCAAACTTCGTTGGTGATCACCTGCAGGCTAACGAAGCTCAACGGCTGGTTAGATGCAATGTTCACGTCTGTAATGTTTCATAAAATAAATATAATAACAGTCTAAGTACGGCATGCCAAGCAAACTCAGTTTTCATCTACAAATGAATAATTAAGAAACGTATAATTTGTTAGTATCCTAATGCTAGCAAATATAAAATAAAGCCGCTATTTTTGGCAACTCAAACTATAATTACTCGCAGTTCTCCTTCAACTGATCTGACAACGAAATAAAAATTATTTTTATTCTGATTGCGTTCAAAATTCTTTTCTGTGACGAAAGTAATTTGTAATGTGAAAGGCTTTTTTATGAGATAAAATCACTTGCTGTAAAATACTTACTATCTCCTTTGCGACCAAAACCAACAGCGGTTGCCCAGCTGCCCACAAAATTATTACTGCCAGTAGCCAACCTTATGGTCCTAATATTATCTGGAAAATTTATCGGTAGCATATGAATACTTTAATTACACAGGATTTATTCGATAATATCAATTTTTATATAATTTTTAAAAAATGTAAGATAAATATTTAAAATATATGTTTTACTAACAAAGTAAGATACTAGGATCAAAATATTTATTTAAAAATTATATTCATAAATTATTATCACTTTGGTTATAAACGGTTTTTCGGTATAAAGATACCTATGCCTCGATATTAAAGCAACAATAATTTTAAAATTTCATTGTCTTTTTAAATTCCTGTTATATAAGTTTACACTCTTCCTGTATTTATTTATTTATATATTTTGATAAAATTTTCAATCGTTAATAAAATACATTTTATTCATCCGCCCAAATTCAAATACATTTTTTTAAAAGTTGTAGTGGATGATACTTAATATAGTTTTTTCAAATATTAAATAATTTATTAAATTTAATGAAATAATTTTAGTTTTTATGTGAGAAATTCTCTTATAATATATTTAGCAGGACCTAAATGTGTATACATATTTATAATAATTTCAATTATTTAATAAAAATAAGATTTTTCTTTAATTTTTTTATATTACTTGTTTAATTGCAATTAATATTGACTAGAGCGACTGCTACCATATAGGTAACAATTGTTTTGATCCCATTATCGGTACTCTTATTGGGTTAAAACTTGAAAAAGAAGCAAAAGAAAGTGAAAATTGACAACTTACTGTTAAACGAGACGGTACCAAATCGAATGACGGCGACGTCATTTGCAATCGTTCTATGGTTCCAGTTGGGATGCATGACAATCTGGTTTGTGTTAATACGAGTGCCACCGCTGAACAGGTTAATGGAGCCAAATACAACTGTGAACTGTCTGGCCTGATTTCTACCATCATTCCAGCAATGAGCTGCCGTCACTGCTCGGGTGCTGGATATTAGCGACGAACCGCAAACTGATTGGCCTCGATCGAGTGTGATTACGAGTCCACCCTAATGTCAATACATGTGTTTAAAATAAAATACTATTCAACATAAACAAAATTGCCGTATAAAGTTACTATTACTATTAGTGTTACATGGCCATACATACATTTTTTTTACTTTATGTATGTAGGATTTGATTTTGATGCAAAAGTCAAAACGTATTTTTTTGCAATATTTGTCTGTCTGGATGTCGCTATGTGCACGTATAGAAGGGTGACGTGGGCACCTGGCCGAATAGTTCCTCAGAGCACTCACCGTTAATTTACCTATCAATAATTATCCAGGATTGATCATCCTAGGAAATGGATACGTTTTAGTGGAATAGGTAACATGAGTTAGTTCGGAAATTCCGTTAAGATGTAATAAACAAAGTTTTGACAGCTTTTTAACGAATTCGTTTCTTGTTTCTATAATAAACAAAACTGATCCGTAAAACACTAAAATGGGACAAACATAAAATTTAGTAAATGCTTAATTAAAATGAACAGCAATTATTTCAGGAGCGGGTGCAATTTGAAAACGTAAGGCGGGGATTTTCTGAAAGGGAGGGCGTTTTACTAGATTATGTACAAAATAATAAATGGTAAATATAATGAGTATAATGTAAAAAATGATCTGGAAAAACTGTTCGAAGTTGTAGAAGCATTCAATATTTTAAGTAGAACAATATATGTAACTAAACATAAATACCATATGAGGGAATTGTCCAAGGGACGCTCGAGAGCCTCCGGTGATCCTAGACCCGTCGAAGTCTAAGGCGCTCTCTGAAGCCTTAATGCGCGCCGCCTCTGGAATACCATATTTTTCGTGGTAGTTTATTGAGGTGGGCACATGGCCGACCACCTCAAGTTCAGCTGCCACTGCAGCCACGAAGATCAGAATCACGACGAACAGCTTCATCTTCTGTTAGGGAATTGAATAACTGCCCAATGTTTGCTAGCTCTTTTAAAGTAATGCCTTATCTAGTCGTAGTAGATAATATTCTTAGTAGATAATATCGAGCCGTAGTAGATAATAGTTGTAGTAATGGTAAGTAATAGATCATGTATGATTCAAATATTTTTTTTTCAAATTGATTCAATCTAAGATAATTGATTGATTGATAATTAAATAAACTTGTCATCCAGTTAGGCTACTTGAATTGTTACCATCAATTGAAAGATAATATTATTTTATGAAGGGACGAAATAAAGTATTAATTAATTAATTAATTTCAAAAATGTGTTTTAACATTGAGGAGAAGAAAAACCGAAAGACTGGCTGGCGGATTTCTTACGCGGTGACGCCCTACTTAAGAAGGCGCGGCCCACGCGTGGGAATTTCGGGACTCGAGGTAACCCTCCTTGCCCGAGCAGTATACTCGAGGGTGTCAACAGCCCTCAGATGACGTAACTCCCGCTGTTGAGCGGGCGAAAAAAACTCTGCAGCACATCTTTGAAATCAACATACTACGAGTACATACATAAAGCAAGTTTTGAACTGCGCCAAATCGGCTGCATCTCTATTATTTCCAGTAGTCCTTATCATTGATATATTCACTCATACCTGTACCATAATATCCTTAATCTACAAGCTGTGTTTGACATGTCGTTTAATAGTTCCAATAGGTAAATTATGTATCAACTATGGAATCTTATTGTAAAAATGAACTCAATTGCTAGAATTGAGCCGTATGATACACCTATTCCATTTGATGATTTCGATCGTTTGGTATCATTTATTCTATCACATTGAATTCTATCCTTGAAATAGGAGGCAATAACAGGTGAGATGTGAATATTTTATAAAGAATTGCTGTATGAACTAAAGAAAAATTAAAATGTCACTGTCTGGCAAGAAGTATATTTCTTATAGTTAGTTACAAACTTCTCGTCTCTGGCGTCCATACTCCTAAGTCCATATAAAACAGTAAACTTAAAAAGTTTGTATTCGTTAATATTATACTTTAATATCTTTCTTTGTCGAAAGGTTTTTCCTTGTGGGACATGTTCGTTTATGTAACCGGCTGAACAATTGTATTGATGAGATGTCTTACTTCGCAATCAAATACACAATCTTTACGCTTCAGAACGTATAACTATCCAAAACACCCGCGTGACTTAATTCAACCGAACTCTTAAAACTATCACAAGGCTTGAGTACCTATATAATGTTTGAATTACATTTTTGTGTCAATGAAATGTCCATCTTCAGACTTATTATTTACTTCAATGGTCATTAGCATACTCCTAGATTATTTCTGCAAGGATTCAAAAATTCCCAATTAAAGTTTTGAAAACTAAGGAAGGAAATGCATAGAATGTCAAATCTCAGAGTAATAAGGGATGGCGGAAGGTTCGTTGAGTTGTAGCAAGAATGGTAAGAGTAGGTGTAGAAGTAGTAAAGGTAGTACTAGTAAAGGTAAATAACTTCTGTTTAGTTTTATTATCATTTAAATTATCATCATCATCTTCCTTACTTTATCCCATTATCTGTGGTCGGCGCAGAATATATTTTCCTTCCATTCGTCGCGCTTCCTCTCATACTTACATATGTCCACTGATATACACTGTGGCTTGGGACTAGAATAGGGCTACGGTATCTCCTGCCTGTCATAAAAGGCGACTAAAAGGAGACTTCCGGTGGTAGGCCATAACATCGGCTGCCGGCTTTGGTTACCAATTATCAGATAAAGCTGTGCCGCAAGCGATTCGTCGTATTCCGGCATGATGTCTGATGAAGCCGAATGGGGAATGGGTGTGAACAGTTGCGTTTTGTTAGTGAGACCGATCTTGATGAGTTGGTTTGTTTATTGCGCCGGGAGCCTAACTCTGGAGGGTAGCGGAATCCAAAGCACGGTGCACCGCTGGCCCACCGTAGTCAGTAGCGGGCCCAAATAGTGGGACAGCCATCCACGAAAGGCTGCCCCGTAAACTGCGAAAAATCCCGGGGTGGCTCCATCATGCCCGTTGGCGACCGGAAAAGGGGACCTGATGGTGATCTCCGGGGGGGTTCGGGCGTCCCCGCAGTCTCTAAGCTGAGGCACCAATGACGCGGCGACACTGACTGTACCGCAAGGTCAATGACGCAATGCCTCGTTCAACTGCCATTCCCCATCCTATTCACTCCGTCCAATTTAACTAAATAATGAGAAGCAAGAGAATAAATAAGTCTTTTCCACAGCGGCTGCACTTCCCCTCACTTAAAGTGTACTTCACAAACATACGTGGTTTGCACTCTAATTTCTCTTAAGTCCAGCACCACCTAGAGACTGCACAGCCGTACTTGCTCTTCCTAACGGAGACGCAGATTCGATGTCCATCCAGCGTGGCGTACCTAGATTATCCAGGTTACACAAGCGAGCAAAATTTCCAGCTTCGTACCGGAGTTTGTACGCCCGTAATGACGCATGCTGTCAGCGTCTCCGTCACCTTAAAAACCCCACCTTCTCTACAGTTTGGGTTTTGGTAGATACAGGAATTGACAATATCCTGTATTCCTGTATATACCGATCGCACACCGGTGACCACAAGACAACTCGGTTATTTGAACACCTTAGTTTGGCAGCTGCTAATCAGTTTTATCATCAGCCTTTCATCGACACCCTACGGCTCAACTGGTCTTTCTGGGGGACTTTAACGCGTGTCATCAGGACTGGCTGTTCCATACCAGAGGACCGACTATGCTGGGAGAGTAACGTGAAATTTTGCCATGTCGCTTGGTCTCTCCCGACTGGTAAAGCAACTAATTAGGGTGCCTGATGTCGACGTTCACACAGCCAATTGCCTGGACCTTCTGCTGACGACCGATCTAGACAGATATGATATACAGGTCTCGTCTCCATTGAGTACTTCTGATCACTGTCTGGTGAAATTTGTGTCGTCAGATTCAAAGGAATCGAAGAAAAAAACTCCCACCTCATTCATATCACTCCTAATACAATCCAACCATCGTTTCTTGGGCCTTCCTTTCGCTCTGTATCCATCTACAATGATAGTCATCGGTTTTTTGGTCACCATTGTTCAAACCATTCCAACCGTCTCTCTTCATTCCACCTTCTATTTGAAGAGAATATGGATTGTATTTTAATATAATTAATAAAATATCCTTCTTTTTTTTTAATTTGGAATTAACTATTAATGGTCAAGTAAACAACAAAACAGTTTAAAAATCCTTAACGGTTAAAGGTTTTCTAGAAGTGATTTGATCCATACCATACATTTTACTTACTTTAGTACTAATATTATATATACGAAAATAATTCTGTCTGTCTGTTACGCTTTCTAAGCCAAACCGCTGGGTCGAGTGTGCTAAAATTTGATTTAAAGAGCGTTTGAGGTCTGGAAAAGGATATAGACAATTTTTTTAGCAAATTTGGTTTTCAATTTCGTGAAAATTCACATTTTAAAATAAGACCTCAAAAATTAAAGTTTGGGCGCCTATGGCACCTTAAGAGATACATAAAAATGTTGTACTAAAGAAATGTAATTCTTTAAAAAACCCACAACAAAACCCGTAATAGTATTATAACATATTCTAATCTATACCTAAGGTTGAGTTATATGTAACATTTTTTATCTTTATATAATTAAATCCACGCTGACAAAGTCGCTGGTAAAAGCTAGTAATTTTATATAAATGTTGTTTACAATAAGAAATAAAACTTATTTTACCATTCGTATTGGCGGATTTAAATTATCAAAATCTATTACGACACATATACGTAAATGAGATAGATTAAGCATAAATTGAATAATTTTTGATAAATATTCGAACCATTTTGATAAATTTGGAGTGTCGTACTAAAGATATCTGTAATTGTAACGGGACGAATTTATACATCTATTGCTTTTTTTTAATGTAATGGAAGTAGGCTTTTATAATAGTAGGCTCTGTATTTACATTTGTTTGTTGAACAACACTTGTTTTATACCACAAACCCAAATTCTACTACCATTTTCAAATATTTTCAAATAATCTGTCTGTCAATGTTAGATGAAGATATTTATGAACATAAGTATATAAAAGAACAGGTCATTACGCAAATGATAAGCCTTACATGATATCGGTAGGGCTTACGGTAACCAAATAAAAATGAATAAAATAATTATTTTCGTATTCCTTGGACCTAAAATATTTCTTTATTTTTTCATGTGCCACATAGACATGTGTGTGCAATAATAGTTTTTATCGATTTTTTAATCGATTGTCATTTGTTTGTACTATACGATTGTACTATATGTAATGTACGTAAGTATCTTGTGACACAAAAGTAAAATTCATATCAAAACCGATTGATACTAGGGATGTTATGGATATGAAATTTCAGATCTGGATACGGATACGGATATATGAATAATATTTTACAGGTTTCGGTTACGGTTACCGATATGAAATGATTTCGGATTATCCGATTGTTTCGGAGAGTTTCGGTTGAAGAAAGAAAGAAAGAAAGAAAGAAACCATTTATTTCGCTGGTCACTAATTGGTGTTAAAATTAAAATTAAAGATAATAAACAACTATAAAAGTAAGAATAAAAAGAAAAGAGAAAAAAATTAAAAATAATAGATTACAACAATTAATATTACAGCATGACATACACAGAGCGATGAAAATATTGACATAATCATAAATACACCTACAATCTAGCGAAAAAGGCCGTACTCAGCCTATGTCGTAGTGCAGCCCAAATAATAGATGGTTACGACTGCTACAGTACGAACTAAATTACGGATATTAGATGATTTACGGCTTGGAAAAAAATATAATGTTTATTTATTTACAAGGTAAAAGTTTGACTTTATTTCTAGTTATTATTTAGTATTATAATAACAGAAACAAACAATAGCCTTCAAAATTAAATAACAAAAATTGTCTAAGATGAGGACGACGCGAAAATCGGTCATAACGTGTTTTACTTAGACTCTGCCGCTATCCGAAATTACCCGAATCTTTCTATAGGTTTCGGTTACGGTTACGGAGCTCCATAACATCCCTGATTGATACGAAAGTTTGTAGTCAACTCATAACAGAAGCCATTGATCAGTGTGGAATAAAAATACGAGCAGTTTTTTTATGTGCACTCACAGAAAATTTATTGAAGCTGCCTGTGAATTTGACTTTGCCTAAGGTCGCGGTTTAAATGCTTTTCTAAGAGATATTGACGTCGCTAAGGTAATCTTTTTACCGAAACGTGGAATATTTGATCGTCATAATTATTTATTATAGCGTTCCATGAAATAAATCACACTATAATAAGTACAAAGTTCAGTACATACAGTAGACGAATACGGCGAAAAAGTGTTATTATAGTTAAAAGCGTAGACAGCGTGTATATTAGAACGAGTAAAGATAAATAATAAAACAAGAATATTATTTTGTTTTTTTCTATAATTTTAGTGATTTCTTAAATTGGCAAAACATTAGAATCTTTTATGAATTCTCAAACAATCAATTTAAGGTGCATTTCGGCCAAGATTTATGTTAATTAGATTTATTCGAGATTATCCTCAGAAGTGGTATATATATGTAACTAACATTGCACTAACCATTGCACCTTAACTACCTAAGAATGTGCTGATTTTAAATGAGTAATGTGTTTAGTAGATACGTTTTCAGTGTACTGCGTTTTCGAACTTTGGGGCATAGAGTTCTTTAAAACTGGCGTAAAAAGAGTTTTCATTTAGTGCCGGCGATATATTGGCAACTCTTCTGGGGTTGCATATGTCCATGGGCGACTCAGGTAGCCCATCTGATTTTTCGATAGTCTTGAAAACTATAAAATAAGAAATTACAGATGTAAGGCTGACTTTCGAGGGCTCCAATTATTCATAAGTTATCTACATCATAATGCAAACGTACTCATTTTTAATATTAACAACGGGTACCAAAGATACCTTTAGTAGATATAACTAAATACTAAATCAATTATATATAATGTAATTATTCGATCCATTAAATCATTACTATTATTCACTTTCGGTTTCGCCTGCCTGTCAGCAACCATTTATCAAGCCACCTAAACCATCAGTTTCGGTGGTCACTGAATGTCAATGAGGTTACCCAATAGGCGGGTTGATCAGGACAAACATTTTGCGTGTGTGAGGGACTTATTATTTATTTGTCAACAATAAGTTTCTATTATCAGATAAATCCCGAAATACTTTCAGCATAGGTTGACCGTAAAAGATGTAAACTTTATTTTATTAACCAGGGAACAGTAAACGACTACACAGCCCGTCTAGTATTAAGTGGTCAACTATGCTCGTTCTTAACTGTTCTTCATACTTCAGACCTATTGTACGTTCCTGAGCAAGGAAGGTAGGAAGGAAGAAGCAACGAAGAGCCGAAGGAGCGTCTTATCTTGTGGTGTTCGTGATACGCTGGGGCTGTTTACGGCAGTGGAAATGGCACGTCACATTCAGGCTTAATACAACTGGTTGCTCATTCAAGTTTTGATGTATATAAATTAAAACTAACAATATAATTGTAAAGGGGGCGATTCCGTAGATTAAAGAATTTTTGGAAATTTTAATGTGGGTAAGCTTTGTTGACAATATAAAGATCAAAATCAAAACGCAGTTTTGTAACCACTGAACAGATTTGGACGACAATCGACAATCGACAGACGACAGTTGGTGACTAATATTATTTATAATCTAACATACTTTCATCCCGGGAACTCGATATGCTCTCATGGAACGGTAAATAAAAGTTATTATGGACATAACATTAAGAGGGCAGTAAAATAAATATTCGACGGCTTGCCTACAACCATACAATAAATCAATATATTTCTGACTCATAGAACTAGAAAAACCTGTTCTGTAATAATGCGGGTGCAGAAATATGTCTAAGCGAAATGTGAAGGTCTTTTGAAGCGAAGCGAGTACAGGTTACTGGTATATATGTATGTATGTATTAATAATATCATTAGGAGAGAGTGCGAATTTTGTGAAATTGTGTACATGCGGAAAGTAATCTCCGAAACCACGGCCCTTATTTGTAATATTATATTATAATTTAAAAGGTACATTAGTCTGTATATGTATATTATATAATTGTTGACCCCTGACGATGTGAGCACGAGCCCCTAGCTTAAAATAAAATTTTGCAAATTAAATTCCCGAAACTGTCATAGTATTAAATTGAAGCACATAATTATCAAATCCACTCTTATGTTGAAGGGTTATTACAAGCTGAGTGATTGCTTTAAAGTTTACAAAATTTGTGTCCTTCACAATAGGAACATTTACTAATATTGAAGTAGAACTTAAAATTTTACAATAATTGAAGCCAAAGTAATGATATTCGATTTATTAGGGTAAGCCACTGTTGTGTGTTGGGCATTTAGTGGTCCTTGATCCAGTTGATAAAGGACGTGATTCCGACAAAAGCAGCAGGGTGGCGAAGTGTGCAACCGGCTGCAGCTCCGAAGGACGTAATACCGATCTGAAAATAAGGAAGAAAACTAATTAATTACTTGATTATGTCATTAAATTAGTAAGAATAAAGACAAACAAATATTATTGAAACACAGGAAGCGAAACGAGGGTATTTTATTATTGCAAGTGAGGGTAGTCTATGAAATAGAACTTACAAGAGTTTTGCCAGTAACGAGGGGGCCCCCGGAATCTCCGCCGCAAGTACTACCGCTGGTGCATATGTATGTTACAATCACTGACTACTCCGTAGGAGCGACGGCAGACGTTGTTAGCGATCACCTGCAGTTTGACGTGGCTCAACCGTTGGTTGGAAGCGATTTTTGCATCTAAAAATGTTTTCAGTAAAAATGTGACTCACAACAATAAATATTCGACACTCAGCTCACAGCTCATACAAATAATTATTACACTCAGCCTACAGCACATGTATGTAATTGAACAACATAAAACCTTGTGAGATGCAACCAAGATTACTGATGGTTGTAATTAAACGTTGACTTTAGGGACTACCGAATGAGAAGTAAAGTAAAGAATGAGATGCCTTAATTGTTTTGCATTGTAAGAATCGAAATTGCGTTTTAAATTATTTTATACTTAAGTACAGAATTTTTTTTACTGCTATTAATTATGAATAAATTCATTTACTTTATACTGATTTACTTACTGCATGTGCCATTTAAAAATACTTACTGTCTCCCTTGATACCAAAACCGACGGCATTAGCCTCGATATCAGCGAAAGTATTAGATCCCGAAGCCAAAGCGATGGGCTTGATGTTTCCTAGCATAATTTTCAAAGATATTGTAATAAGCTTTGATTTACTGAATTTGAAATTAAATTATAATTTTTATGCTTTTTCAATTTGTAAGCAACCTACGAATAAATATTAAAAAGAATATGTGTAAACAATTATTACACTGTAATTATAACCTTATAGTTTTTACTTAAACCTATAACTTATGCAGAGAAATGTACATGCTAGTTAGTACCTAGTTTATTGTTCTAAGTAACAAAGTTTTAAATTTTTTATTTATTTAACTAATGTCTTTGAATACAAGTAATACAATTTATCTTTTCCGGGACTAAAAATGTAATGTGCAAATGATTTTTAGTGGCGAATTTAATCTAGAATGTGGACTAAATTGATTTATATTCTATGCCCCAAAAACTGCTCTATAATTATATTACTCAGTGTGACTTTTTTAATAAAATCTACAAATCTTCACTCGACTTAAACAGCTTATTACTTATAACAGTTGCTTTAATAAGAAAATGGGTAACTGGATTTTGTTATAACTTTGTGAAAGCAAGAGGAAGCGAAAACTAATAATAATAAATAACTCACTGTTAAATTCCACAGAGCGTATACAGATAACGGCAATGTCGTTCTGAATCGTTCTAGGGTTCCAGTTGAGATGCGTGACAACGTCGGTGGTGTTGATACGAGTGCCACCGCTGAAGAGTGTTATGGAGCCATGTACCACTGTGAGTTGACTGGCGTGGGTATTTCTGTCATTCCAACAATGCGCTGCCGTCACCAGCCGCGTGTTGGATATCAACGAAGAGCCACACACTGATAACCCTTCTGGAACGGTAATTAAGTGCCCGGCCTTACATCAATATATGTGTTTATAAAAGCATATAAAGCCATACGATTTTCATCATCATCACAACACATATCTTTCCATTGTTGGGCTTGAGTCTCCTCTCACAATGAGAGCGGTTATGACCATAGTCTGCCACGCTGGTCAAGTGTGAGTAGGCAGACTAATACAATTTTACGCGTGGATATATAATATTATTCTAGCTTTCGTCTTAAACTTTAGTAATGTAGTAATGTGTATATGTAGTGATCTCATAAATACACAAAAAATATCATCAAAATCGGTTAAATCTATTATTTGGCGTCGGTTTATTCAATAATCGCAAGTAAACTTGAAATAAAAATTCCTGAAAAGATTTATTCTTTATTATATAATTTTTGTATTTTTTATTTAATATATATATGTTATTTATATATATTATACATACAGTAATTACAATTTACAGAGGATAGTCTGGTGAGACAAAATATAATAATGAGAACCAAAACAAGAGGTTCTGCTCGTTTTACAATAGGCCTCTTGACAATGTTATATTACTCGTAATTACTACGTTCATTTATTCACAGCTTAATAATTAGAATTTAAATTAAATATTAATGCTTTTAGGGATCCTTGTGTGTTAGTTACACTAAAACTGTCCCACGAAAAGTATCGACATAACATTGTATCGAAATATCATTAAGATAAGGCCGGTAGTAATTTATATCTTTATTTTTTATTATCATTTTAGTTCTACGTTCCTCTTAGCTCTCTTTTGAAATGGAAGAAAGACATAAACCATGATGAAAGTAGGTATATATTAAATAAGTTAAGGGATGTAAACATTTTATTTTATTATAAAACATTTTTAAATAAACATATTGAAGCATTAAAATGCTTTTAATGTTTACTAAAATGCAAATTAATTAACCTAAAATGTTTGAATACGGAGAATAATCGAAGAGAGAACTCTCAAAAACTAAATCGGAAAACACATTTATATGAAAATCCTAAATCGTTTTAATTCTACAGGAATGGGAAAATATTCATGGCAATGGCTACTATGCGAAACTCCTGTTTCAAACGTGAAAAGTGATCCACGGGAATTAATCGTTATTTATTGTATTGTAACCGTTATATATTTATAAAAAACAGTTACATTAATTCGTTTAAAAATGAGTGTTGCGCATAATATTCCAACCCAGTTCTTTTTTAGCTTTAAACTACCTTTTTTTTCGAAATAGATAAATTTCCTTACTTTAGCTATTATCTAATAAAAGCAGTTTGTACACTATGATTAAACAAATTTTATTCGTCAAGTCGTCGTACGTAAAGATTATTTGTAACTAATCTTCAGTTATATAATCGATTATCATTAACATTCCATGACTTTCATATTGTTAGTCTAGAGTTTTGTTTCATTGATATGAAAATTTCAAGCGTGACCAATACAGCTCTGACATGCGTAAACAACATGTACAGCATGGTAATTCCGTAATCTCACAGATCAAACTCATACCTGATTCCGCTTTGATGTATTATTATAATACTAGCTGAGCCCGCGACTTCGTCCGCGTGAAATTTAACAAAAAATTTATTTAGTAGAAATAAAAGTAGCCTAAGTTACTCCTTATTACATCAGCTACCTGCCAGTGAAAGTCCCGTCAAAAGTGGTCCAGCCGTTTCAGAGATTAGCCGGAACAAACAGACAGGCAGACAGACAGACAAAAATTGTAAAAAATGTTATTTTGGTACATGTACCGTATATACATTCATATGCGTGTAGTAAAAAGCGGTTATTTTTATATTACAAAGAGACCCTCCAATTTTATTTATTAGTATAGATTTATTTCATAATTTATGTGCACGTGTAAGTAAAATAAAAGAAGAATGCAATAATGTTTTACATAAGTGACGCTTGTTTCGAAAAGAAATCTGTTTCGGCAGACAATAAATTTTTGTTCGACATTACAGAAAAGCGGCATGATGAAAAAAATATTTTATTTAAAATATTGTTAGCATCACCGTGTATAACAATCAATTGATATTTTTTGTCGCAAATTCCTAGGCATGAAATTAAATCGGAGTTAAGTAGACGCAATAATTATTAAGTATAAAATAAAAGAGTAAGTACATGAAAATACCATCTTTAATTTCTCTAATTCTCACCGCTTTTCATAAAACCGCCCCACAACTTTGTAAATGCTATTCGTTAAAGGAGTTTTTATGCTTTTCTACTACCATTTTGAAAATGTGCTATAACGCCGCGGAGAAGAAGGGGCGAAAGAAACTCCTTAGCACAACTTTTAAAACAACAGATGGAAATTACAAAGTAAGTTTTAACCTGCGCGGAACTGATTTCGACACTATTATTTCTACGCGTCCTTGTCATTAATATATACATATATAATAATATATATTTGGATTAAAATGAAGGTTAATTTGAGCTTGTGATGTTATCCATTAAATATAAATATGAACACCAATGTTGTACAAAATACTTAGGATAAACAACATAACACACCGTTGTAGTATATTAAAATAGTTTTTTGTAGGCCATGTCATCCTATGGCAATACGCGTTCCGTTTTTGTATACTAAGAAGGTACATGTTACCTTGAATTTCAAATAATTTAATAAATTATAATGAACATATGACAATATGATTTTTTTTGTTTTTATACACATTTTTCTTTTTTTAAATTTAAGATATATAATTATTTACTATAAAAAATATCTTTTAGCCTCTTATACTTTTAATGAGAAAACAGAATCCTTGTACGGCCACTCGCACAGAATTTACGAATACTTACTATTCCACCTCACCCTGAAACTATTGAGCGTAAAAAGACAGCTCCTTACATTTTAAAAAATATAGGTAAATATGAGAATTTTATTTATTAATTACATAATTATAATATAATTAATAAATATAATATTAATTTAGTACAATAAATTGGAGTGAGCTGTTTTTATAGCGTTTTATGTAAATTTAAGACTTGAGTTACAAATTGGTAACTTTTTAATTTATAAATCTTTATATAAAATTCCGAATTAAACATTATTTTTTTCTAAATTTAACAGAAAAATATATTTATAATAACATTGAACACATACCAATATTTATTATTTGTATACACCAAATATAAACTATGATATTCAGTTATTTGAAACATTCCGTATGTAAACGGTTTTTAAAATTAAAAATGAACTCATCATATGAACTAAAACTATGTATACCCCGTCAAAAACAGTTACATGGTTTTTGTGTGATATTTGGATTAATATTTAAATATATAATGGCCTTAGGTTAATTATTAGATTTCACTTTAGTGTTTTTGAATAAAACAGTCAAGTGATTTTCGGTATTTTATATATTGCATAACAGTAACGAACTTTGTTCAGGGTCGCTTGAGGTTTATACGTATACAAGATATTATATATTAAATTTACAGAAATTTGTAGAATAAATTTACATCTGCAAAACCATTACAAAAGAGCTATTCGAACATTATCTTGCACAATTATTGTTCTTTTTATTACTGATTCTATAAATTATTTATGTTCCTACATTGTGAACTTCTTCAATCCATTAGCGTCAATGTAAGGTACGGGTCTCTTCTCAGAACTGATGTCTTAGAACATAGTACAGCACTGTTCGATTTATATATTTACTGCGGATGTCGTCTTTAAAAAAACCCATATTTTTACCCTCTTTGTTTAGGTATAACAACACAAACCTTTGACAATCAAGTGATGCAACCTAATGATATATTTTTTAGTGAAGCAAGTTATAATTATTATTTAATTTACATAGAACTTCAACTGTAATGGCGTCGGTGACCTTCTGCCATCATGTGGCCTTTAACGAATGCCAATGTATAAACGTAAAAAAATCTTTGAACATTACCACTAAAAAATTTCAATAGATTGTTTTTGTCCTCATTATGATATGTCAAATAGGACCGTCCGCGTCTCCCCACGCATTTCATGGCACTGTATATAGTAATTTGATTATATACCAAACAAACTATGAGTATAATGAATACAAAAATTTATGATCTCACTACTCAATACATAATTTATTCATTTAAATTAAATTCACAATGAAACCAGCATTCTATAAATTGTCGTATCTGAAACGAAGAGCTTTGTCAAGTTTTTTTTAATTGATGGCGGCTACCATAATCACGAGGTGCGTACCAATTAGCTGTTTAATTGTATTACTTCGTTGGGGATTAATATTGATGATGAGTATAATTAAATATTATATCGTATGACCATCTGGAATAATGTAGCTTTCATATAGTTAAAAATTTTTTCAAATTGGTTCCGGAGATTACTTAGACAGTACCTTACGATGGTTCTTAGATTACGCTCCGGACACATCCCGTCAAATAAGTTTGCATTTTTAATGAAGAAACCCCAATCCCCTAAATGTAATGAGTGCGGTACAATTGAAGGTGTTCAACACATTTTGAAGGAATGTGTGCGGACAGAATCACTGAGGTTACAGTATTTTGCAAGAACAATGCAGATTGGCCAACTAAACAGTATTTTGGCCTCTCCTGGAGTCCAATGTCAGAGGAAGCCAGGATACTGTGCAAGCTGGGTACTGTGGGCCTTGCAAAACATTAAATTTTGATTGTCATGTGTTCTAATTATATAATTATGTGTGTGTTTGTGTTAATATAGTGTTGATCCTAATAAACAGAAAATGTTAATATTTGGTAGATACGAGTAAACAGAATTCGATGATTCAACGAGGAATCCGTTTACTCATCATCGAATCATACCATTAAACATTCGGTTAATGTATAAGATAGACAATCGATTTCTTACAGTTAATATGGAGAGGGAGATAATTAAGAAAAACAACTTTTCCCAAGTGGACCATGTGACGAATCAGATGGGTAGCGGTCAAAGTGATAGTTACGAGTGTCACATTTTACGTATATTAATTAACATAAAATATTTTAAGGTATTAAAAAAAATGCATCAACATTTATTATTCATTTGCCTTATCACTAAAACTATTTAGGGTAAATAAAATATAAAATGACCGAAGCATTGGGTATGTTCTGCTCATAATTTATGGAAATTCTTGTAGCTATTCAATACACCTACATATATATAGTTCACTGGAAACGACAAATTCGTTTATATTCCCTTACGGTTTGTAAGCCTTATCTGTGCACTTACTAACCCTTTTCTATGAGCCCGTTCTGACTTAACCAGCTTATTTAGATGTCGACGTAGCGAATCTTAATAAGTGAAACTGCAATTAAATTGACTTCATTCGATGACGTATTACCTACTCAGCAAGTCAGCAGTATTCAGCAGTAGAATATGCGATCTGGTACAAGGTACTTACCTGCAACAAAATAAAACATAGCTTAAAATACTTTAGTCTGGGTCACGTCTTCTATGGCGAAACGTGTTCAGTTTTTGTAAGCAATGTGTATGTTGCCTTGAATGAAACAATAAGGATCGAATTCCAATAGCGAATACCATTTTCGTAATATCATAAACTCGCACTTATATATAAAATGTTACTTGTGCCGTATGTCTATATCATATTGGTTTTTACTTATAAAGAATCGATTACGTTGTGTATTAAAACTTCATAATTCCTGGTATTTAGATCTCCAAGCATCTATAGATCGAAGAATTGGTTGAAAGTTTCCCAGTTGTCGAAAAGTGTATTTTGTTTATAAATTGAGCACAAATAGTACACGGATTCTTAAATATTTTATACTCATTTTTATCAGGGGATCTATTTAATTTTTTATATTTTTTAACTAAATTTATTTATTGAAATAGTAACAAAAAAGACATTTTATTTAGGTACTTTTTTAATAATTTTTTTATGTTATGTTTTATCTGATCTTATTCCTAAGAGTCCATGCAATTTCTATTATATTATAGGTTATAATTAAGTCTAATTTAAAATTAATCTATTCAACTGTTGAAGACTCCCTAGCGCAGTTGGTAACCTACCTAGCGAGCGAGGTATCCTGGGTACGATTCTCAGCCAGGGCAGACATTTATGTGAGAGATAAATGTCTTTTCTTGTGTACTGGGAGTTCGTGATGTCTAATTTGTGTATGTCCATGCCACCCGCAACACAGGGAATCCTAGTGCGGGAGTATGTGTGTAAACGTTTAAAAAAAAGTTTTCTTATTTTACCACAATAGGCTATAGAGAATAATATATAAGTGATAAGTATATCATACGATAGGGGTCAAATTATAGTTTGCTCATGCTCTGTTTTTTGAGTCATTTATTTATAAATGTTATAGTTAGTGTATTTAATTTATTTTGAAAAAATGTATCAGTCAAATGGTTTCCCCCTGAACATTCTACAGGAATTGATTTACATCAGAGTTTAAATAACTGTTTGAATCATCCGTTGATGATTGGTGAGATGATTCAATTTAAATTTTAATATAAGTAGAGAGTTGATTTCCATTTGACAAACTCACAGACCTGGCCACGTAGTTTCGTTGATAACTATATTACATGTTGTCACTCTAATATGCAAGAGTTATTCATATTACAAAGGGTAATTTCTTCATGTGCAACAGGAGCAAACCGGATTAATTCTTAAAAATAGTTTGCGAAGCAGCTGTAGTGTTATTGGATTCAAATTTTTCTGAGAAGGACTAAGAGTCGTACCCACTCCATTACGTAACTCATTGCGGATTATTGGAAGGGTTAGTAATCAACCCCAAGCTTGGAAGCTGTCGTTGCCTGAAGGCTTCCGATCTGGATTAAAGACTTCTGTTTAAGGACAACAAAAAAAATAGCTGACTTAACTTGCTTCGGACATGAAGCTCTTACGAAATGTTTGTATTAACTCAGTCGTTAACATACGATCTCAAATTTGACACTATAAATTACGTACACTCGATTGAGTCGAAAGTATTCAATGAAGGATATATGACAAAGATCCAAAACAATAGTTGTTAGAATTTGTGTCTGTTTATCTGTGCGTTATTACGCGCTAATGTTAGAAACAGCTTAACCGATTTCGTTACGGTTTTTACTATTGTATTGCTGTTAGCATCACTAAATATTTAAACTTCGGTTTATTTTAATTCGTCTATAAGTAAAAAAGTTATAAATTAATATATTTCAAATTCACACAACGAGAAGAAACCGGAGGTTTATTTATCAAAAATATATTTGCGATTGACTTTAAGCCTTTTGTGCTTGGTCTATTGACCCTTGTTCTGTTTTATCATATTTTATGTGATTGTACTAAAACAAAGAGTGATATTCTACAAGCAAAACAAAATTTATAAGTTTAGTTTGCCACAGTGAGTAAAGCCAGGTGTATAAGCAAGCTGTAGTACCTTAAGATTACAATCTCACTACTTAACAAGTATCTGTATTCATTAAAATTAAACACTAAAGGAAACCGGTTTTTTATAAACTTTCGCATATGGAATAATTAAGTATTGTAAATTTTTTAAGATTCAGTATCCAAACGGCTAAAACGAATCCTTTATACTTGTGAGTCATTTTATTCGGAGACTATTGGCATGAAAAGAGGTGTTATGATGTTGTAAAATGACGGATAAAAAATTATGGATGACATTGTTGGATGTTTTGTTAGTATGGGATGGAAATATAAAAAAGAAGATAATTTTGAAATAAAAAAAAACAAGTTGATGTTGATAAAATGGCGTGAAAACGATTATGAAAAATGACAGACAGAACGGCGAAATGAATGCAAAACCTAATCATCAACAAAATCATTGTTTGTGTGCCAAAATCACCAGGCATGCACATCTTTACATCACTACGCGTCATGTTGGTCAGCATGACGTTTGACTCTTACTTGGGGACTCATAGATAGATGGACCACATATCCCGTTTTGAATATTGAATTCAAGAGTGGCAGGATATTAGCAATCATAAGCTTCTTCATTGGATGAGTAATCTGTAATGGCAAAAATGTCAAAATTACTGTCGTGTTTCTGAACGTGTATTAACAATCTGTCTAAGTTTATTACGGATAATAGCTTTAAAGACATATTGGAGGCGTTGGAACAGCGTGGTGCAACAAGAACCCCTGGTATTCCTTGGTCATCGCTCTCCTTGTCGATGTCGCGGGGATCTGTGGGCCTCGAGGGTCATCTTTTTACGGTCACGTTTTGGATCGAGACGACAAACAACCGCCCATCAAGAAATTACGCCGTCAACCTTACCGGCATGACTGACACGGACGAGTCCAACAGTTTGTAGACGCCATCATTCCACTAACTACGGCCCCCTTGGGAAGCATGTCTAGTGCGAGGTTGGTAATTCCATTGAGGCCCGGGGATTTGTGCCTTGGGAGTTGCAAGGCCAACTTCCGCGTCTCTTAATTAAGAACAAGACCTTGTACAACTCTGCTGATGGGGTAATGCGTTCATTATTCGTTTTAATATTTCAATTGCTATAAATATTTTGTTTGACAGCGATATGATATTCACCATAACATATCTTATTTTTGTACATAAGCTTAAAATTTGTCTGATAAAAGAAAAAAAGTAGGAATTTTTACAGAAAATCTAGCATTAACATAAGGAACCACCTGCCTGATTACAACTCATCAACTCCGAATCCTTTTGATTATAGAAATCACCAATTTTGAAATGAATTATAGGATCACCTGGAATTGATAATGTACATCATAAATATTAAAAGTATCTAGGTTTTCCCCATTACAAAATTGATTAGATTCAAGTAGATATCGTGTCAATATTATCATTGATGGATGGGCTTAAGTATAATATTATCTAATCGATGGTATTTAAAAGTTTTTAGCAATACCTGTTTGTTTTATCACTATGTTAATCACTTGGATTGTAGTTACGGTAAAAGAAAATTACCCGTGTGCATAGACGAGTTAGAGAAATTAGATTTTACTAGGGGAGTTACACAGGTCCAAGGAGAACCGAAAAATAGCGGCAACCGATAAACCGTTGAGATTTGGCCGTTACAATTTTATTATGAGTAAATACCGTACCGAATCTTTTAAAGCTAAGTACACGCAAGCTTTAATAAACAGTTCGCTGCAGAAAATTCCAAACATGCATACTGAAAATGCCTTAACTTAAAAGACTTTTTTGTGACATCAAAATAGCCCTACCTAAACAGCCAACCGCACTTACACACACGCATAAACATACACACAAGCACACACACTAAACACACACGCAAGAGTTAGGTTAAGTTATATATTATTTTCTTATTATTGTTTTTTGAATAATGAATGACCAAATGCCAGCTGGTGATCAGAGGATCAACGGTCAAACTCCCGCACAACAGCTCACGGAGGAGGGAGTGACTGACATCCAGCGCTGCACGGGGCCACAGCTCCGTGTTAGTACAAGCTGAGTCACCCCATATTGCCAAGATGATAAAAACGTACCAATTGTTTAAGAATTTTTAAAGGCAATAAATTGATTTTATTATTATTATTAAAGGTTAAAAATTTACTCTGCTTAGAGTACCGTCATAAACGCTAGGACATCTAACTTCTTTGCTATTTTGCGTTGCGTTGTATCCTATTATTTAATAAACTGTTATTACTTCTGTAACGTTAAGACTAATACTTTTTATCTTCACATCTATTTAATCTATACTAATAATGAAATTGAAACAGGGCTAACTCATTTAATATTTTTGGGGATTTTATTGTAGGTATGATTTGTACATATTAGTAAATTATATTATGGATCATAATCTTAATTATTATTGATCCAGGGAAATGGATCTGTTCCCGCGGAGTAGGAAATAAAAGTTAATATGTACATATATTCTATTAAGAGGGCTATAAAATTGTTACTGCCTGACTGCAGATTTATTCAGTACAGGGTGTGTATAAGGTCCATGAACCTTCCGGACTGATTTACACATACTCTGCTCCGATGATGGAAGAAGAAAACATAGTCTTGCAAAATGGTAACCAACAATCAATTCATCGAGTGAATAGAGAAAGAGTTTATTTTTTGATGTATGCTTTTACCGATGTCACTAGTTTTTATATTCACTTATAATTGGCGCCTATAATTGGCGGGGTCGTTTAAATTACTATGATTGAGAGCGTAGTTCCATGACGCATCCAGATAATAAATTGATTTAGCAAGCATGACCGTAAATAATAAGAGCAACACATGGCCACGTTGTAATTGGAAATGTCTGGTGAAATCTGATCTGCCTGAATAACGAATCACTACCGGGAATTCAGCTTGAAAATAAATGGTTTGATTCATAAAGCCCATGAAGGATCTTATTAAATGTTGTTGCGCATAAATCATTTTTATTAATATACAAACTGTTTCGTATTCAGGCGTACTAGCTTTAACTTATTTGCGACCATTTGCAAGCCAAGAATGTCTTCGTGTTTGAGAAAGTCTTCAATGAATCTTCGCTATCCCACTGCATATTGGATTGGTTGAATGCCTGAATATAAGAAAGAACAGCAGTTGATGATAGTTACTTCATTGAATTTTCTTTTGACAGGAGTGATTATTGACTTAGCTGTCAAAGCTCCAGGTTTGGTTCAACAACCTTAGAGTTTAATAATATAAGACTCGCAATTTATTTGTGAATCGTGTCTACGTTACATCATATTTGATAACACGAAATTATTTAGTATTTACTTGTTACCTGGTGTCGATAAAGTTACGCAATATGAGGGCAGATCCCATTTTTGTACGATGAGAAAAAACGATAGGATTTGATTTTAGTTTTTTTATTTTTGCACCGTTAAAATAGTGGAGCATGGAAACTTCGTTTTTGGTAAAAATAATAGATCTATGTTATTTATAATATTAAAAATATCAGGTCTAGCGTAGGTTGCGTTTATGCCGTTTGTGCATTGAAACAAATTACATTAATTCCATCTGGCTGGTAGCGTTTTCTATGTTCGTGCTATATATCATGCCACCGTAAACCATGTGGTGTATGCTTTAAAAAATAATAATTTTCAGCTATTAATAACAGGCAAATGTATAGATAAAATATTATTTTACTATTTTGCTGTTCAAGCCCTTTACTCGTTTGATACCGTCATTGAGAAATCTTTATTATTTATTTATTTACTTTTCATTGTAAACCTTAAAATTAAGTAACAATTGGCCGATATGTCGAATGGGATTCTTCCCCAGTCAACCCTTCGCGAAGGTTAAAACATGCGGTAGGTGCTACAGAAAAAAATATATAAAAATAATCTAATAATACTTTACTATATGTAATAATTACATATATAATTATTTTATACACGTAAATAAAGT
This sequence comes from Megathymus violae, assembly GCA_003671415.1. Classification (NCBI taxonomy): domain Eukaryota; kingdom Metazoa; phylum Arthropoda; class Insecta; order Lepidoptera; family Hesperiidae; genus Megathymus; species Megathymus violae. The sequence goes on from PDGT01000007.1 coordinate 4,328,267, forward strand.
TATGAATATGTATACATATTATGTACTTGGGTATTGGGTAACTTCGGAATTATATAATCTTATATCATCGCAGATATACTTGGTCTTACCGTGACCATGATCCATGTAATTCGGTCAAAATATCGGTAAAAGTACAAAAGTGGTGAGTACCCATTTCAGTTACAAAACAAAACAATTTAACTAACAAAATTGCAACAAAAATCATCAACAATCAAAACATAATTGCGGGCACTTGCTAGTACACAAGTAACATTCTCACGATATTTTTAGTGAAATGTAGGCTTTCCGGCAATATAACGTAAGCAGTAGAGACTTGAAATTCTATAAATATCTTAGGTGACAACTAGAAACTTCGGAATTTATGCTACTATCGCGCCTAAACATTTTTTTTTACTTTATAGCTATTGCCGAGGTTTGGACTTTTTTGAGATCTGTATCAATAAAAATTATAACAATAAAATAATAAATGTTTACACACTCACACCCCGCACTAAGATTTCTGTGTTACGGGTGGCATGACATACACACAAATGACATAACAAACACCCACGACCCGAAAACAATCATTTATCTGTCACATAAATGTCTGGTCTGGCCGGGAATCGAACCCGGGACCTCTCGCTCGGTAGGCAGGTTCAACACCACCTGAGTTGTGTGGTCGTCTAACTTTAATTTAATATTTAATTCTAATTTTTTGGAATTAGAAATTATTAAATCGTGATGATGGAATTTCGGCCACTAGGCAAAAACTATTTACGATACATTTAGTTAGTTAATAGAAATAACATTCTAAATCACTGAATTATTGGAACAATACTTGAACCTCTTATTGAATTGTTGGACCTCTGTGCAGGTAGGGTCGCAATGAAACATTCATGAACATTTCCTAAACTAACCTACTTTATTTTACGAATAAATACAGAATTGATTTTATATCGAGGCGTCAAATTGACTATATTTTTTTAAGTTAATGGGCAGCTTACAAAAAGACAGATCACACGATAGTAAATGGTCCCTATGACCCAGCCAGATTCCTGATTCACGGAATTTCACGGAAAACCAGTCGACGGGGAAGCGCTGAACTCCTTTATGAATTACTTCTATAAATATAAACGAAATACTTTGAAACAAATGGAGTGAATTTAGACAAATGCGGTAATCAGCAAAGTACGGTATGTTACCACCACTACCTACCAATAGGGTAGTATAGATTCCACACACCTTTAACAATAAGATTCTGGCCATGTCTCGTGTTCTGATTAGCAAGGTGCACCATTACTCTAGGATTTTAGCTTCAACTCGAGAATAGCTGAAGAAACTGCACGTACACACCAGACTTAAAAGAAAAAATTTTTTGCCTGTTACTATGAATTTAGTAATTGCATCCATTTTTTTTATTTTCCCTTTAGGTAGTTTGGTAAGTTTGTTCGTTCCAGATGATGCGAAGAAAATTTGGTGTGACCGATTGATAGACAGACATGCGATCCTATTAGGGTTCCATTCCGTAACAAACAAGAAAATGAACTGATCACCATGCACGGACAAAATATGTAGAACATCGTAGATAGTGTTGTGATGCAGAAAGATTTATTAACGAATTACGCCACTACAATCGCGCGATCTAAATTGGTCCATCGAGGTTTGCTTCGCATCACATCACTCTATTTTAGGTGAATGGGGTTGGAACAATAGCGTCATAACCTTGTCCCGATTGTTTTAATAGAGAACAATGCTTTTTGTAGCCAGCAGACAAGGCTCGATGATCTCGAATATAATTAAGAGGTGAGAACACTAGTCATCGTGTGATTACCAAATGTTATGTGGCCAGAAAATGGCGATAACGATGTAACGATAATGGTGATGGCGATATTAGGGATGGAGATAATCGTGTTAGGGAAAACGGGGGTGATAGTAACAGGAGCAGTAGTAAATTTTTTTACAATGTCGTAACGAAGAATAACTCACAAGTGCATATATAAGTAGATTCACCCAATTTTATCCTTGAAATTTATTAACACATTTCAAAGTTCTCAATTCCAATTTGAAGGATAATAAAGCCGACAATTTTTTTTTGTTAATAGCCGACAAACGAGCAGACGAGCTACCTGATGGTAAATGGTCACTGTCGCCAATGGACATCAACAAAACCAATGGTATCACTGATGCATTGTCGGCCAGAAAATGAGAAGGTAAGAAAGAAAGAACTGGCTCCCAAGCCCCCAGCCGGAACACGACAAGTCGTTTCGTGGCTGACTCAAGCAGGAGGGTGGTAGCTAGTCAGCCAGGCTTCACGGAAAGATAATAATACCAGTAATAATATTGATGACTTAATAATAATACTTATAATATAATCTGTACGCGAAGCACTACCACCAAGTAGCTGACTTCTGCCGCTTCTTACGACATCCTGTTTTGCCAGCATGGGATTGAGGGGAGTATTCAAGGCCGCCCCAACACGGCCAATGGTCAATTCTATGAACAAGTGACGTTGACTATATATCTACAACATAATATATTTTTTTTTCTCTATTTTCTAAAGTTCTCTGTGCTCTTAGGTAAATTTACCTTGTTTCTTACAATCATAGTTCAAATATCTGAAGGTTAACACAAAGATCATTTGAATACACATAACCAGATAGTTTAATTAATAATAAACGATCTATGATTCATGTCATTGTTTCTTAGCTTACCTTGAGGACTGTATGAGTGAGCATAAGTGCATTAGGTGTTTGTTTAACCAAAGTTTAAGCTACATTTTACTTTGTTTTACTTTCAATGTTGTTGTTAAATATGAATATTGTTTTCACTACTCGTTGCCGTCGATTATTTTGTTTAAAATAAGAAATCATGATATACGCAAGTTACGTAAAATCTAAATTATCAACACCTATTACCTCAGTTGATTTATTAGAAGTTACTGTGGGAAAAGAGGAACGAAGATATGTATATAAGATCAAGCCTTGAATTACTATGAGATATATCTATGCCAATTAAGTTTTATCTGATATTAAGTAGTACAATTTAAATTTGCATCAATAGTGAAACTACAAGTATTATAAGCTCCCATAGGATTGACAGACTATCGTAAACTAAGTTCATTCTAGGTAACGTTGGACCACGTTTAAGATAATTTTCCGTAGATTGTCAATAATAATCTGTGTAGAGTAACTACCGGTGTGATGAGTTTAGTGATATTTTGAAATGTTTATTGAAGTTACATGACAAGTACATTAATTATAGAGACAGTAATAGTCATTGGTCCAAAGTTGAACTGACTTTGAGGTAACATTGGACCATCATATTTACACTGTTCAAAAATCGATTATAAGGCAGTTTTTTTTAATTTTGAGGTATATTAAACTATATTATATGTTAATAAAATGTAGGTCAAATCCAGTCGATGCTCTGAACCTGATGTTTTACTATCGCCGATTTAAAAATTCATATTGTCAAAAACAGCTAAGGAAGTTTAAGAGGGTATTTCCATAATGTGTACTTAAATGAACATGACAGTTTATTATCTTGAAAATTGTTTAATCTTCGAACTTTATAAGAAGATAAGTTTCACTGCTTAAATAAATATGTACTTATACAACATAGAAACGGTTAAATTCTCATCAGTCCTAAAAGGTTTCACTTACTTCGTACCTTTACCTGTATAGATTATTAAGCATTATTAGGTGTAAATTAGTGATTCTTAATTATCAATGCTGCAAGCATTTTGGGAACCTTGTCCAAAGATAATGATGCTGCAATGCTTTTAAAGATCACTTTTACCAGTTCCACGCATTAAAACGTATGTATTCATAGCAATATAATTTCATAGTAAAAAGCACTGGGAACCTTTTTATGGAACTAGTCGACAAACAAATAGAAGAGCCATCTGATGGTAAGAGGTCCAGTCGCCCATAGATTGCAATAGCACCAAAGGCATCACCGATGCGTTGCCAATCGAAAACGAAGAGGGAGACCCAACATTATTACTCGCTCTCTAACACACGTCTGTAACATGTATGAAAAATTTCACGGTTCTTTTTAAAAAGAGGGTGGTAGCTAACCAGCCCGGCAAAATTTCATACCATTATGCAAGTACCGTCGGAATTAAATTGGATGGTACAGAGGCCAATGACCTCCAACCGGAGGGACGGTTCGCCATACCCCCGTCCATTAATAAGCAGGGTACACAACGTGTCGAAGAGTTTGACTTGGGCTCAAAGGTGGTTAAACCCTTAAACCAATATCGTTTCGGATATTTTTTGTTCGGGAAAATGGATCTATTCCCGTAAAAAATATACTAGTAGTAACGGTGTAACGGGTCTCTGATTTTTTTGCTTAATATTATTATATTAGGTTTTGCTATTAATATAGAGAACAAAACATATTTTTTTGGAATCTGTTACAAGAAAATTGATATGAAAGTTCTATTAAGAGCAATATTTTATAATAACTCCCCATATTGTGTACTTCTGACTTCCAAATTAAATTCTTAAAGAATAAAGCTGAGATGGTATGGTATGAAGCGCTCGAAAATAAATAACAATATTTTGGTGCAGGAACGATGTGTTAACTACCGTGCAAATGATATATTCAATTTATTATGCGCCTGATAAATATGAACAATAATTGTTTAGGATGCCGGTTCTATATGTAATGTAAGGTTTGTGGAGTAAGACGAGTTCAGGTTACTACTGAATTCTAAAGAAAGTGATATTGTATTTCTTGGAGCTGTTAAAGAAATATCATATTGAAATCGTCTATTTAGCGAATATATGCACATATATTTCTCTAATCGCTCACAGTTGACAATAGGAAAAGTGTTTCAATTACATTTGTCTTAGTTTTTGCGAAGCAAATTGATTGATTTGTTGAAGACGAAGGCTTTGTAATTTTTTATTAACATTATTACGACGTATAGTTAATGAGCTTGTTATACGCAGGTACTATATAAATAAATATATACATACCTATTCATTTAACGACATCAAGTGTATCAGATATATAACGTCATTTAATCAGTCACTTTTGTAGACAGCATTGTTACGTGCTCTGGTAAGTTTAAACGTAACACTGCATTAGAAAAGAAAAGAAAGAAGGAAGGAAGAAAAACATATTTATTCTGTCTTGTGAAACATACAGTACTGACTATAATATATATCAAAATACAATAAAGACAGAAAAGGTTCGCACTCAAGCGTTGGCGTGCATTAAAGGGTAATTATTGTCTGTCAGAGGAATAACAGAAATTCATAGAACTTTTTTGTGAAAATGAAAATCTTCTAGCTTCACAAACGATAGCTGCATCTAACGCAGTTGGTGTGAAGTAATAACAAAATCTACCTATTTAGTTTAAATTATTATTTTCTAATTTACAGCTTAATGAATTAATGTTTTTAATTTTTAATGATGAAAGTTCACAACGTGGCGGCGTTTATCTTTTATATTTAATGTTCTTCCGTGGAACAATATCACCGGTTGTTTCACGCCGCCGGCGGATCTAACGACCTTCCATATTTTCACGCTAACAAACAACGTGACAAAAGTCAGAATGCAACAAGTTTGGTAATTTGTTGCCTACTTTAAAATGATGTACTAGAGAGCCTTTGAAGCTGTTTTACAAAGTTAAGGCTGTCCAAAAGCAATTAAAGCTTGAGTTGAGGTGGTACTTTAAACTACTTCGTATACAGAGTGAAGTGAGCTCAATCTTGCTCGCGCTAAGGACTCCAACCTTGAATGTGTATGAACGTATCGGTGCATCGCTAGCGCAAAGCTACCTATGTGATACGACGCATTCAGCAAATTAACGTTTATAGGCTTAAAGCTCCTTCAGGCCCTCTTCCCAGATTGTAAAGATGACCATCGCGAACAATCCTAGGATACTATGCCAAAAGATTACGTGGATGGTGATGATTGAGACTTTGGCTACAACTATTTATCTCTGGATTTGGGGGAGATGGCTGGAGAATCATCGGAAGATTCCAATCTGCCCAACAACCTTCTTCGTTACGAGGATATTTTCTTAGAATGTGTAATTACATGTCTGCTTAACCCAACGTTATCTATTTCACAACTTTAGCCTTTTTAGAGTTAAATAATATAGATATTATGTAGTATATCTAGTCGGGAACTAAAAGTCCACATAAAACCTTTGTTTTCGTTAAGATTGCGTCATTCAAACATATTATTTGGAACTACACACAATAGAGTTTGGTTTTTATTTTAATTTGTCGTACTCGTAGTTACATAAAAGACTGCTGTTAATAGTGTGTTACAATACGTATCGTTGTCCGAGCAACATTAAGCACCACCGCGTATTCAAAATTTGATATGCTATCGCCATATCAATACCATATTCGCAGCTAATACAATAATGTGAAGGAAGCACTCCTTATTTATTTATCACATACACACAATAAAATTACAGCAAACAAACACTTATGAAAAGTTTGTACAAGTGCACTACTTATTCCTAATCAGAAATTTCTTCTGGTAAGAGCTCAAAGAGCGAAAAAATATATTGAGGCAACTGAAATATTAGACCTAGTTGTAGAAATATTGATGATAGGAGTTTAAATTATAACCATTTAAGTATCGACTTTCAACAGTAAATCGTTTGCCGAAGTTCGTTGGTACTAGGTACAAAATATACATTGATAAAGTTATTATAAATGATTAGAAAATTGTCAAGCAAAAACTTTAAATACCTACTTCACTTATGATCATTCCATAACAGTTGTAATGATTACTGATGAATGATAATTAAAAATAATATGAATCCTAACCAAGGGTTCTCCAAGGTCTTTAACTGCATCTGCTCCTGCTTAAGTAGCTGTAGCTATTTTGTTGCTGTTTTTTGTATAAATCATCTCTGCTGTCTTTCCTTCCTCGAGTCGCATGTAACTCATGCAGTGACAAATGTACGGTTTCAAATGTAATAAATTATAAAAAATGGCATTCGAAGAATTGTATGTAGAATTAGTACATATTAACACCTATTAAAGATGTGTCAATTTCAATTGCAGACATTTTCAGTAACAATAACTCAGCAATTAGTTTGAGAAACAGTAATTGGTTTTTAAATCAACGACACGTTATTAGCCTACATATTTTCATTAAGACACACGACAATGTATGCCACACGAGTACCTATTGTATTTGTATTTGTAAGAGCACATTTTGTATTATTGATTTTATTGCGTCAAAAATAATAGGTAATTATAAGAATTTGTGCACAAAAAAAATACCAGTTGAGCTTACTACAAACAAATTTACTAATTTTATTTTTATTATGAAAATTAATATAAAACATATATATTTTTTGTCTTTTAGCAACTTTGCATACAAAAAATGCATATAAAAATGTATTGACGTTACTTTTTAATTTCTCTCCTTAATTTTGTTTAAGTGAATCGCCAGCATAGAAACATACGAATAGTAAATCGTCATCGCCGTACTTAATTAATCGCCATTAAAGAAACGGCGAATTCGCATTTAAGTTCTTTAGTGTCAATCAACCATACTTTATACTTTTTATACTTAACGAATACATAAGATTTTCAAAATAAATACTTAACGCATGTCATACTATATACTTACATATAGTAACAGTATAGCCGTATTGGGGCCGCCTAAAATACTCCCCACAATCCCATACTGGCAAAACAGGGTATCGTAAGAGGCGACAGAAGCAAGCCTGCTTGGTGGTAGGGCTTCACGTAAAGATTATATTATCAGTATTATTATTAAGTCATTAATATTATTACTGGTATTATTATCTTTCCGTGAAGCCTGCCTGGCTAGCTACCACCCTCCTGCTTGAGTCAGCCGCCAAACGACTCTGCCTGTTCAGGCTGGGGGCTTGAGAGCCAGTACTTACTTTATTACCAACAACGTGATACCATTTGTTTTGCTGATGTCCATGGGCGACGGTGACCACTTAACATCAGATGGCTCGTCTGCTCCTAAGTAAAAATAAATATATTAAAATGAATACCTATAAATTGTTTGCAGATGCAGCCTATCTGTTATAGCAACGGGTAGCAATAATTTCGTGGGTAGTAATGCTACCGGCGTTGGGTTTGGCTTCAACGCCAGTATTATTGTATTGTGCAAGGAAAAAGCAGTACCTTATCAAGCGTTAAATTATATTTATATAATGTAAAATAATAATTAATAACATAGAAAATAGAAAATATTGTGTATGTATACTATGATAATTTAATTTGTTATTGTGGAATTATACCAAGTCTGTCCGTAACGCCTAACACGATTTGACTGATATCGATTAAAATCGCACACTCAAGGATAAAACTTATATATAATAATATTAAATTATAAGTACTGTATCTGTACGTAAATAATAATGAAAATAATTTGATGTGTGACAAGGACGTTCTCTTTTTCAAATATTCTTATTAGAATTTTTCTGTTATTATACTTCTCCAAATTCCACGCAAAAGTTAGTGAGTGAACCGAATGCAACGGGGTTTTTACTGCCTATAAATTTTCACATAAAATAAATTTTATCTACATTGATAGCATACCAGCTTTATGACTGCATTGGACTTCTGTACAATAGGAAGACCATGGACGAATATGACGAGTAAACAGTGGTGCACGAATTAGGTAGCACAATCTTGTAGTTATCTTTATGTAATTTATTATATTCTTCCGTGCTTTGGATTAGGTATATACAGATTAAAGTCGCGTGAGTCATTAAGAGAAAAATTTAAAGAAATAGGTGTACTCACCGTAGCCAGTCAGTATAAAAAGTAATTTAGTATTTATTAAAAAAAAATTAAATACGTATAAGCAGAAAAGTGATACATAATCATCAAACAAGAAATAGGCATAATTTGGTTACATCTGCATTTCGTCTTCAAAAGGTTCAGCGTTCCTTTATGAGGCTTGGAGTTCGCTTTTACAATAAGATTCCTAAGTCGTTACGCGGGTTGCCCATTGGAACTTTTAAGCGTCGCATTAAAACACAACTTATAGGCAAGGGATATTATAGTATAGATGAGTACATAAATGACAAGGATGCCTGGACAAAATTAGTGTCGAAACCAGTCCCGCACAGGTTTAAACTTTTGTAATTACCATATGTTGTTTAAAAGATGTGCTGAGGAGTTTCTTTCGCCGTTTCTTCTCCTCATTATTAAAGCACCTTTTCGAAACGGTGGTAGAAGCAAAAAATGACGTTCATAAGTGTATTTACTGAATACGTATATGATTAAATGATTTTGAATTAAAATTTGAGTTTGAATTTGACAAAAATTTTAGCGATTTTTCTTTTCCTTTTAGATTGGTATCACGTCCTTCGGATCTGCATCTGGCTGCACGCGCGACTTCTTTGCCGATTATGCCAGCGTCACCTCCATCGAGTCTTGAATCAGGGCAAAATAATTGGAAAGAATTTGGAGTTCTACTTCTATATAATAAAATATAATATGTCTGTAATTTTTTTCTTCCACTAACTTTAAATCGGAGTTTTAAGTAATTTTCCTTCTATAATATATATAGGTTCCGTAATAAACTATATAAGTTGGATAATGACTGAGACATGAAAAGCTCGGTACACAGTCTAGTCAATTCGATCAATGGTCAATTTTCATTATTTTATTTATAACATTTTATCATCAAATTAAATTAACTGAATTATTTTCTTATTTACTCGGATGGACAGCATTGCTGGGATCAAACATTTTCGTGGGCTGATAATTGGTAATTCGAGCAGAGCAACGTTTCTGCATGATTTCAATGTTTTAACAAAAATTACAAAAAAACAGTTCAGCACTTTGAAACACAAAGGCCTCCTGCCGAGGTACCTAAACTAGGCTCTGTTGTAGAAAGAGTAGCCGAGTGTTGACTCGTGGCGACAGTGTTGCCATCACTCGAGTCACGTGCCGCGTTTCGTGTAGTAACCGTACATGAATGTGTTCGACGTACGCAATTAGCACGAAGTAAATCTTAATGAATTGAAAAGATGAGCAGATTACTAAACACACGTGGGCATGTATATTGATCTATTTCAAATGTTTCTCTTGCCGTGGCTTGATCATAATGTATGTTTAATAATAAAACAAATTAATTTATTTCTTTACGGATACACCAATGAGAAATTATTGTAGTATAAATTGGTACATTAGTAGTGGAAAATGATCAGTGAATAATCAGTGAATAATCAGTGAATAATCAGTGAATAATCAGAATAATCATTGCGTACAATGCCACGAAAAATCGTGACTTTACGGTTTTATCTCTACTTGTAACTTTTAATAGAACTAAACCCTTGGCGTGATTTCCGTTATAGCAGATAAAAGTAATTAGATTGATATGGATGATAGTGCAATTGTTTTTCAATTCTTTTTACCTTTTATCACTTTGTTTTTTCATAAAATACAGTAATTAGATTGATATTGATGATAGTGCAATTGTTTTTCAATACTTTTTACCTTTTATTACTTAGTTTTTCCATAAAGTACAAGTTTGTTAGAAAAGCGTGCACATACTAGTACATAAAAAGCCTGAAACGATCTAGAGCTGTGTTAAATAATAGTCGGAATTTATGAATCATAATAAATTATTATGTAATACAGCACGTAAACAAAAAATACCACTATGGGAAAAAAATATTTTCGAATAAAAAAAGCCATTATATCCCAGATAAAACTTAAAATTGAAATGTACAAAAATAAGATATCATTCATTTATAAGGCATAAATTTCTCGAAATTATATATTATAATTTTTAGTGTTACACGATGAATTCAATATTAAAGCTATACTGTACTGTGCTGTATAACTATAATTATATATAACTATTAAAAATCTAAAAATCGCCAAGTTCATCGGCATATCGCTCTCATATTTTGTAAACTGTTAATTTAATTAGTCACATTTAATGAAATGTAAATTAAATTGGAATAAAAGGCTTCATTGTAATTTCATCGTTTCTTCAATTTTCATTATTTATTTAATTAATTTGTGAAGAAAAATTTTAGAGTCAGTTTGTACTTTTATTAAATAACTACAATTAATATAATGAATTTTATATTCTGCTAAATATGTTATACAAGATATTTTTTTTTACCATATAAAACTAAAATTATTGTTTTTCATCGGACAGCCATGCCATCTATTGAACTATATTGGTACTAAAATTAATGCTACTGTACTAATTTAACGAACGAATATAGTAGTTCCAGTCGTGCCTAGAGATGTCGCATTAAAATAATTATATAATAGAAATTACTTAATAATATGTAATTATTGAATTAATATCTGAAAAAACTGTATTAAAATCAATTATCATCCACTTCAAATACATTTGACTAGACCTGAAAATAAAGATAAGAAGCTTCATTAGTAAACATTGTTAGTCTTGAATAAAAATTTAAAAAACGGTGGTGGGATTAGTTCCATAAAACTGTATAGAATCTTTAACTTCATAATTACATATTGTGACCGGGTTTTTTGCTTCTGTTACTATTATCTCTCTTTTCCGAATACCATTATTTAAAAAGCGAATCTTATAATAGAATGAACCAACGTAGTCATATGACAAAATTGGACGTTGGACCAACATTTATCTGTTGTTGGCAGGTACATTCAAGCATATCCATTAACCAAGAACATATTTGTTTTAAGCCAGTATTTTACATGTCACTAAACGTACGGCCCCGTTCTCTTTGTCTCTGTCCGACGTTGCTCCGTTTCAAAGTGACACACTTCCTATTCACAGATATTTCTTTCGTCTGATTGAGCGCGACCGTATCGGGCTTGAGATCGGAAGACGCTGCATCGCTCCCTTCATGGGTATGAGTTATCTCAATAACATAAGATTTTATATGTAAATCATCGTAGATTGTACACATATTAAAGGTACTTAAGATTTGACTATTAACTCATTCACAACTGAGTGCCAGCTAAACCTTAATAAACTTTAATAAAACCAAATTAATGTAATATTTATTAACTAGCGTTTAGCAGCTTCGCTCACTCGTATAGATAAATGCTTCGAGTGTAATACATTTCTTACATTTGTCACATATCTACTATTTATTATTAAACTCCTAATAAGGGCTTAGGAATTCCTGAACACTAATTACTGATTAATTTACCGCTAATTGCCTCGAGGTGAACGACTTGTTGAGACGGACATCTAGGCAACTAGTAGGGTTCTTTCATAACCAACGTCAGTCGGCTGTCAAATGTTTAGCAATATATAAAATTATTGACCTTTTGCATACGATAGATTGATATTGTAGTCTTTTATCGTTTTGTGACTTTTATGGGTTAAGGTCACGATGTCACTTGATATTGACAAACAGCAAAAACATAATTTCCAGCAAATAGCTAGCTCATTGGGGATAAAACACGAAACGAATTTAATGACTGCTTTCCTTTAACTGTTAAAATATATTGTTTAGAGCTACGGTATTTTTAGATAATAATCATATTTCAATACTTGCCGCGCTCCTCACACAAAAGCCTGTTGTTAAATATATTTTTATAATTTTTACAGTTTTATTTTGATTGTTGGCATCATGGTACAAAAAGTATTTTGATATTCCTGTTTCAATTATTTAAAAGACATCAAAAAAGTTCTTGCTTTGAAGATGTTATTAATCACAGAGTATATTATTAATAACTATCAATGTATTTGTATGATCATCTGAAAAAATTATCCCTACGAATTAAATAATTTAAGTTCGTTGGTATATAAGCAAACACAAAATAATTGTTGAGTGCATCGCTAGACATTTGCGAAGAAAGTGTTAATTTTGAAGGTCACGAATATATTATAAAAATAGCAAGCCGCCCTCGCTTCACTTCAGAAAAACTACGAGTATGTGTTACGCTTAGAAGTAGCATTGTTTTACGACTGGGTTTTTCTCGTTCTGTGAATTATATAAATAAATTAATTTATATTTTTTTATTTATGCACGGATTGCAACGAAACAAACTTAACGTGATGCTTACTGCAATACATTAGTGAAAACCAGAACGGAATCGGTTAAGCCGTTTTTGAGATTAGCGCGAACAAACGCACGGACAAACAGACAAAAGTTATAATAAATATTGTTTTGTGTTTTCTTGTTTTTATTCTCGCTCCACAGCATACTACTGCGAACACTGGGTTAAATAAAAATTAAAAATACTGAATCCTCACCCATTATTTACAAAATAGGTATACATAAAACTATACAAGTTCTTAAATTTTACAGGAAACTAAAATTGTTTCTGTAATTTCGCGTCGGTAATAATTATTTTATTAATTTAAGCTTAAACAGAATTTTTTTTGAGAGACGAGCTTTGACGATCCCTTAGCCCAGTTGGTAGTGAACTTGCCTGATGAACTAGGGGTCACAGCTTCGATTATTGGCCGGGACAGACATTTATGTGCCAGGTAAATGTCTGTTTTCAGGTCGTCGGTGTCTGTGATGTCCCATTAGTGCGAGTGCAATAGGCTAAAAAAAAGAATAAAGTGTCAAAAATATTATAATGTAGAAAGCGTGGGTTACTCCCGATTTTTATATTAATGATAATTCCTTTATTTTTACCATTAAATGTATGGTTACAAGCGAACCTAATATAAAAATGTTAGATAGACCTTGAATCTACTAAGGACCGTCTCGATTAGGCGTACCTTTAATTTAAAAAAGGCACTGGACACATCTGTGTTCTAAATTCACATCAAACTTGTACTCTTATAATTAGTGCGAGCCTTAGAAGATTCAAATGACGTAACCAAATGGAAATGCAAAAAGTATATCCTGTGGCTTTAGTGCTGAGTTTGACTGAGGCTTGCGTTTCGAATACCCTGATCTTATCTGTAGAATTATAGCTGCTATAGATAATTTTAGCGTTAAAAGGGTCTTTGCTATTCTTCCAAAATGCTATTAGAATTCTTAGAACTTGAGTTATTTTACGGAAATGTGTTAACATTCTATACGGAAAACTCTGAACACGAACATGCCTGATAAAATTCTTAAAAGTTTTGTAGGTAAGTAGGTAGGTAGGTAGATGTAATGTCGAGAGTAGGACTAGTATGGAATATGAATAGACATTTTAAATAGCTTCTGTCGTCATATGTTTGGATTTTTCTGGCACTTTACTCATTGTATCGATATAGGTCCGAAAAATTATTTTTATTGTGATAGATATATATGTATGTATAATATATAATAATATGTACGTAAGGTATGGGTTTCCATCGATATAGAAGCCAAAACATTATATTTTTCGATTTTTATCGATCTGTACACGTTTTAGATGAAAACCATAGATTTAGATAATTCTTATCACATTTATAACTTTAAAGAAGGTTGTATTTGTTTATGTTTGTTATTTGAAATTTCCGTCATTTATTAACCGATTTGAAAATTCCTTTCTTATTTCAGAGAGAATACTTCTCGTTTAGTCCCATTTAAATTTGAAGAAAAGTATCACCCCTAACGGTGAAAAATAGGAGGTGAAACCAAGAAATTTACCTTCTTCAAATAGAAATCGGTTTTCTTTTCTTGTTAAAATATTTACTTGTTATCCAGGATAATTGATCCGTTTCCACGTTATAGGAAGTTAAAGTTCTATTAAGAGAACAGTAGACAAATATTAATAAAGATTAGAGGATTGTTTAGTGCAGCTATTGCAATAAAAATTGTTTGTAATATAGAAAAGTAGGAAAACTGATCCCTAAAACGATATTCAAACATAAAATCTAGTGGATATCTGTTTAAATCAATATGGAGTTTTTTAAGCAAACGTATGTAATAAACGTGTGAACCTTAGATTTTCAGAAGTGAGGATGGGTTATAAGTATCTTATAAAAAATCCGAGAGTAGGCATTATTTATAAACCGTATTGCAATATCAGGTTCACTAAACTTTTTAGTTGTTAATATACAGATTTAGAAAAGTTACTAGTTTAAGATATTTTTAATTGTCAGTTTAAAATATCTAGCTAAGGATAAAATATATTAATGATCAAGTGTATTTCATTCTTAAATAAAATATACCCAGTAATTAATAAAACACGAATTACTTAATTTCTTTCCAAACGAGAAGAGGCCTCGATGTAAGACAAGAATTCATAATTATCTTACTTTGTTACTTTCGGTTACTTAATTAATTAACTTTGTACTCAATGTAAATAAATTTGGTCATGCTTGTGCTAAAATTTTTGAAGAAATCATTAAGAAAATAACATTTATTTATATCCTTTTGCTCCCTTATTAGACTGACCTTATTTAATCTGTTGCCGATATTGTCTTGGGACAATTTCCTCGTAACAAAGAGCTTCCTGTGCCTCATATTCCACAATGATAAATGAAGATCGATTAGGAAATATTACTTCAGTTTTTGTATAGGACGACTAATTTCTTCTAAGATCAGATTACAATGTAAGAGAAAAAAAGGTTTTTATGAATTTGCTTTTCTAAGTTGAAGCTGTTTTGAAATATAGACTTTTAACCGTCTTCAAAAAAGGAGGAGGTTGTATATATTGTTTAGGTATATACAGTCATAAATTCCATGTTTAATTTGAAGTCTGAAACACAACAGTACTTGGCAATTGAAACATCTTTATTATTAACGAAATATAATACTAATAAATAGTGTGATATGGCGAGATCAAACTTAGCGTGTGTACCAACTAAATATTTGACTTGAAACCAATTTTACACATTTCACTGTATAGTGTATACAATAATATTTTATCCAAATTATTTTTATTTATTAGTAATTTTCTAGTTTTCTTTTTTAAATTCGCTCAAATTTTCTTAACACTCACCCATACTATAATTCGAGTTCGAATATAGATATAAATATTTGAAGATAAACTTTGGATAGGAAACTAGACATTTTGCAATTAAACTAAAGAGTTATAGTTGCGTGAATTTAATGTTTTAATTCATGTTGCTTGAGCCTTTAAATATTATATAAGAGAATATAATGAGTATTGGCCGTATTGGGGCGGCCTAGAATACTCCCCCCAATACCATGCTGGTAGAACAAGGTGTCGTAAGAGGTAACAGAAGCCAGCCTGCTTGGTGGTAGGGCTTCTCGTAAGGATTATATTATCAGTACTATTATTCAGTCATTAATATTATTACTGGTATTATTATCTTTCCGTGAAGCCTGCCTGGTTAGTTACTACCCTCCTGCTTGAGTCAGCCGCCAAACGACTCGTCGTGTTCCGGCTGGGGGCTTGAGAACCAGTACTCTCTTTCTTACCTTCTTCTCATTTCCTGACCGACAAAGCATCAATGATACCTTTGGTCTCGCTAATGTTCATGGGCGACGGTGACCACTTACCATCAGGTGGCTCGTGTGCTCGTTTGTCGGCTATTAACATAAAAAAAGAATAGCACGATATTATAAAGAAAAAGTTCATCGTAAAATGTCAGTAAGTAATAAAGCTTTTATCCATTTTCTTCATTATCATTATCGCCTACACAATCATCATTTTTGGCATTAAGCTATAAAATTTATTTACAAGTAACTACAACGATAAAATACAATAAATAAATAACAGGTACACTCGTGAAGAAGACTTTTACACTCGTCTGTTATACATTAATATAGCGCATTAGCCATTTTCCGCTTAATTTTTTGTACATTTTAATAATCTAAAACTGATCTGAGTTAAACAAAACGGAACTAAAGAACAAAAAAAACACATCAAAATCTATCATAGTTTCGATTTTAGCAAGACTAAATACGTAAATAGGCTGAAAAAAATTACAATATTCTTTTATATTATCCATGCGAGAGGCAGAAGCAATGATTGGATTGTTTTGTGTTTAAAACGTCGGTCTTCTGTCGGGACCTAGTTTTGAAACCAGGACGCACCGTTTTTCCTAAGTAATGAACGTGTTACAAATTAAGTATCATTTACATATCTGCGTTTTACGAAAGATTCCCAATGGTGTGGGTTCTGCTTATCAGAGTTTAGACAGTGTGTTGAATTATGATTTTATAGTTTATTACGAAAATTCAGGAGCAGAATTCTAATTATATAATCATTTTTTCCTACCGTGTCTAAAAACAGTGCAACTTTATTTTAACATTTTTTAGCAAAATAAAACGGATGTCTAATTAGAAATCGTTTTCTAGGGGAATCCTAAGACCTAGTTCTTTATTTAGTCGCCGACCGGCTGCTCACAAGCGGACTGTGTACCTAACCCTGTTTTTATAAAATGGCTTGAAAGACTCCACAAGTGTTCCGCTCTCGTTTCCGTTACTGACGACCGTTCTGACCGAGCGGTGAAAGCTCTTACAAAAACCTTGTTCCAATGAAGCGACTTTTTGTCCTTGACTGGCGTATGAAGATACAATGTTTCAGATTAGAGTTTCATCGTGAATTATAATGCAAATACTGTGCAAAGCTATGTATGTACTGTTAGGAAAAAATATCGATCGAGTTAGATTTATATGCATACAATTTGAAGTAGTAAAATTATTTATAAATATGTTGGGATATTCTCAAGACATTCTTACATGTTCATAATAAATCTATTGCAGTGTTGTCAAAACGTTTAGCTATCGGCCTTATTGATTTCGTTAGATAACTATCTTTAAGCTATGTCCTAGAGATAAGCGCGGCATAAATGTTTTTGACACGGGGGTTGTCTTCTAAGTACGTACCTACTGAGCGCTGTTATTGCGTAGCGAAACCTTAACGAATTGAAGCCACAAATCATAATCTGTACTTTTGATAAAATGCTCCATTCATTGTTGAAACAGACCGTGGCACATTTGCGGTGAACAAGCTTGAAAGCAAATGTGCATCAGATGTAAATTTAATGAGGTGCCATCTTGATTTAATTTATTTTTGGGTTAGCAATGATCAAAAATATTGCAATTTTATTTGAAAATCCAATTAAGATGTCGGGTCCAACGCAACAATTCCAACAATTTAAAAGTGATTTAACTTAAATATATATAATATACTTATACACATGCACACACACACACACACACACACATATATGTATAAGAATTGATAGTAGAAGTATACCCTCTGAAACAAAAAAGGAATTTTTCAAATCGGTTAATAAATAGATGACGAAGTTATGAGGTAACAAACATAAAAAAATACAGACGAACTGATAACTTTTATTTGTTTGAAGTTGGTTAGAAATTTGCAAACATGCCAACTTTGTTGAAATAAAAAAAGCTTATATTAAATAAACGGAATATATTTAATGATATCTTTCACGTGATTATTTTAAGAATCACATCCCTTCTCACTCAGCTCGCATAACGATTTCTACATACATACATTTATGTATACGAATATAATAGTCATAATGTATCATTAATTGCGTTAACGATGCAAATGATGCGCTTTTGTGCTTTATAATCACCTAGTCTAACGTGAGTGACGTAACAGC
Organism: Megathymus violae; assembly: GCA_003671415.1. Taxonomy (NCBI): domain Eukaryota; kingdom Metazoa; phylum Arthropoda; class Insecta; order Lepidoptera; family Hesperiidae; genus Megathymus; species Megathymus violae. The sequence continues at coordinate 4,346,660 of PDGT01000007.1, forward strand.
AACGGTGCCAGGTCAAGAGGCAGATAATATTGAGGACAGACACATAAGGCGACTAGCGGTATAATTATGTAGCTCAGTACAGGTATAACGGTAGCTCATTGCGAAACATTCTTACCTACTTGGAAGGGGTAACTGGAATGTGTACTATTTATATAAACCTTTGAACATCACTACCATGCATTTGATTTAGCGTCATTATGTCTTTTTATTTTAATTATCCTGCACTTTTTCTTTGGTCAATATTTACGTGTGCACTGAAATGTACGTATGTTCAGTAGAGAAAGGAACAAATTTAAATACATACGCTTTTCTTGCAATAAAAATTTAAAGTTTAATTTGAATTCTTAAAAGTATCCGAACATAGCGTGGGCGTATAATCGTTTAACACTTTTAATTAATTGTTAACAAACACTTCACACCGGGCAAACGATACGAGTAACAGTTCCTAGTGCAGAGGAACTGATCTCTTCGACCGCAGAATGTAAACTGTGGCTCCATCCGACGTCACTCCACTAGCTAGGCTCTGTTGTAGCACGATGTTAGCCGAGTATCGACGTCATCGCGGCGGTGCTGCCATCACTTTGATGTCGTGCTGAGTTTCGTTTCACGTCAATACTAATGACCATCTCCGACATATGCATATACATATATATATATATATATATATCGCCGATAGATCGTCGCAGACACTTACACCCGCCTCGGACAAAGAGGAAGTAAGTTGTATTTATAGCTTTAACATAACATAAATAATTTATATTCATAACATAGCTTTATATAGCTTTAAATTATTTATAGTATGTTAAGTACATATGGATGTGTGTGTGTGTGTGAGTCTATGATAATAAGGTTTGTTAATATTTAGTAATAAATGCTTCAGACTGCTCATGCGTGTAACGCTAACAGGTATTTAGTAATTTTGTTTTTTGTTTCCCGGTAAGTACCTCTCACTTTGTATTAAACATTTATCTAAAGATTTTATTATCCGTTTCACTACCAAGGTACCCAGAATGCCGCCGTACCGTGCAGTTCGACACATTGTAAATCTATAGATCGCATCAGGTTGGGACCTACAAAATTTTATAAAGATCTGGCGTTGGGAATACTTAACTAATTGTTTGAAGATTAATATCAGATTTCTAGCTCTGTTGGTTGTTGACTTTATTTGTTGCTTCTATAATAATAACCAATCTATGAAAGATATCTGACACTATAGGTTTGGGTTATTCTGGGACAGTCATAAACAGTATCACCTACAGTGGTCTATATGAAAGAATGACTATTGAATGACTCGGGAGTGCTGAGGCGCTTATTGCAAAGGTGGTAAAAACAGTTTTGCTTAGATTTATCATTAGAATTTTTTTATCTAACTACCCCTGGTTATAATAATCATAATAACAGTCCCCATTGCTACTTATGTTGTAGGTCGTGCCTTTGCACAGGTAGATGTGTTTATGTGAAGAGCGGTATCATCGATACATGCAAGTACGTTACTGTTATTTAAGGATTGAACAAATCAATCACGTAAATAAGAAATGTAGATCCAAGGACATTTCCCTGAGATACGCCACATAATATTGGAAGTTTATGGCTTATATACGGTCGTTTTTGTACTTGTTGTTTGCAATCAATTAGATACCTAATTTAAAGGTTTCAAGAACTATACGACGTTCACCAAAGTAGTCTGGCATTTTTATAAGGACAGAAATAGAATCAGTGTCGAATGCTTTAGAAATGTTATCTAATACAGTAATTTATGCTACCTCGTGTACGTCAATCTCGCTATTTGGTTATTAGGGTCTCTTTTTTAATAGTTTGTGTAGATGGTCCTGTTTACAAACACATCGTTAAAGGCCTGGTGTTATGCAGAGCTTACAGATTATTTGTGGGTTTTTACTAGGTGGAAGGAGATTTATTATTATATTCACTATCACGGTCACAAGTACACTAGTTGCGATTTCAATATCAGTCATCACCGTAACAAAAAAAAATCAGTATTTTTCCTCTTTGACGCAAGCAACTTCATTGGTAAAAGTTCAAATACAGACTGGTTTACTCATTTTAATTTTCCTATTACGTATAAATAGTTGCTGTTAATATTAACACTCAAAATTTTAAATAACACAACTAGATATCTGTTAGCTTTATGAGCTGCTTTGGTACATACTTTACAACAAGACGATATATTACGGTTTTTTATACGTCTTGAAAGACAACTCTCACACCCACGCTGTAAAAATCTTCAAAGATTTTGTTCAACAATAGGTTGAAAATCGACCTAAGATGATGAAATTATGTAATTATGTGAGTGAGACATATCATAATACGAATGAACTGGAAGATTGGCATGCCAAGTTAAACTACAAGTTAACTAAAGTAACGAATATGAGATAATTTTTGAAAATCATCAAAAATTTGACGAAGGAAACATGTGGTATGCGTATACAGATAATGTATCCAGCACCATCTTTAGTTTATGATACAATAACATTTGCAACAATAACTAATTTGTCTCAATTTATCTTGGAAGTGTTAGACAACTTTTACAAGAAGAACAACCGAACTTTTACAAGACGATAATAATAAATTACATTATAAAACAGTGACGTGTTAGTTGTAGGACGTCTGTTTTGGCGAACTTTCAAAAGTTATTTTACTTTTGTAGTTTAGGATTTCCCAGTGACGTATTTGCTTCACGTATACGCACGTCACACATTGGGCGATTTAAATCATGTGTTCCGTTGAATCTACTTTTAACCTCGGCTCAACCTCTATTTACTTAAGTTTAAATAATATGATTGTGTACAGTTGAATAGAAAATATATTATAATATACGATATAATATTATATACAACATTAAGGGACGGGTAAAATTGGCGTCAATACTGAAAGTGACCTTTTCTTGGCAACATCAACAATATTATATCACATCACGAGAAAGTGTAAGATCCAAAAAAAAAGTAAAAACGACAGCAAAAAAAGAACTATAATATGCCACTAAACAGCGAAAAATAACTGAATAGCAGAGACATTATCTATACTAATTACAAAACTATAACGGGGTCAATTTTGTACATGGAATATGTTTTGTAAATCTTAATGTACTCGTTGTGTTAGTGTTTTACAAATTTAATTAACAACATAAATAAAATCTACTAAACTATCTTCATACTGAAGTAAAAATGTTTAAAATGCCTTCATATTAAAAAAAGCGTGGTCAGAACCAGCGGCCATTGTGAATTAGTACGTTAGGCCTAACGACTGCGTAGTGTTTGTAGCAAATGAAAGTAAACAATAACTGATAATGGACATGGTGTGTGTCATTTGATCTGACTTCGCTAATAGTAGTACACTTTGTTATCAATATGGAGGTCAAAACACACACACACACACACACACACATATATATATATATTGTCTATCCTTATATGTCCACGTATCACACCAATATCAATTAATAAATTTGGATGCTAATTGACATTTTAGTAGCTAAGTAGTACCTAGTAGTTATATGGGTCATAATCTAGGCTACTCCTTATGTCGGGAAATAAAAAGATTTGTAATGAGATGTTTGAAGTCGGTTAGTTATCCATAATGTTCTCAATGGCAAACTGGCAAATTTTATAAATAATATATACATAAAATAGAACAAATTGTAAAAACATATATAATACATATCTGTTTTAAACATATTCCTATCAAATAATGTAAAATCGTCGTCAAGCTTTAGTTAACTTCTCGTTCAACTTGGCTTGCCAATCTTCCAGATTACTGGTGGTATGATGTCAGTCACTGACATAACGCCATACCTTCCTTTTAAGTCGAATCTGTAAGAGTTGTCTTGCACTCTCTAGAGAAAATGATAAAATATCTTAATGTGGAATATGTATGTGCAGGACGTAAAGCTAAGTTTTTTCCAGTTGCTGTTTTGGTTAATTTTAAATTCTGAGCATTTTTCCACATCGCTATATTAAAATGATAACATATAATGGACATGCTGTGTGATATTTATTTATTTATTACATTCAGATATAAAATGAATACGAGAAGAAAATATGATTCGTGACTCGGAGTTTTCTCTCCCGCTAACATAGGATCAGTCTCAAAATCCAATTCAAGTTTTTTTTATTAGTTCAAATAATTATGGATGATTTTATTTGATAATAGGTCTTATAATATGTATATTTGGGTCTTTATCAAAACTTCCAAGTCTACGAAAACTAGAGTCAATATCTAAACTACAGACGAATTGATTTACGAGTAAAACAGGGTTACATGGGCAAAAATGTGTCACTAAAATATATCTATGTACTTTATAATTTCATTACAGAAATTTACGTTGTTAGCCAGATCTGCCCTGATGACTACTTCACAATTTCGCAAACGCATTATCCCGAAAAACTTTGATTGGATTATTCGTGGCACTCTGCCACAGTCCCATTTTCATTATATTTTTTTGCTGCGTATTGTAGTATTTACAATACTTACAGCCTTGGCCAAAAGTATTAGGCACCCCCAATAAAGTTACTGCACATCTGTGCTAGGTGAACAATGAGTAATATTCTTTTTTTAAAGGATTACCGGTATAATGACACGCTATTTAAAACAAATGGGCCGCATATTTGGTGGTCATAAAACATCTGGTGCATCAATAATAAAATATTCGTTTTTTCTTGGTCGTTTATTTGTAATATTCGGTCAGTCTGCATTTGGAAATCATAGTGTAAAGATCGTACATTTGTGGTTTCGTGAATAAATTGAAAAAATACTGAACTAAAAATGCCAAAACAATACGAAATTAGTTTCGAAAATCATGTGAGAATCCAGGTTCTACACGAGCAAGGAAAGTCGCAAAAAGAAATTGCGAACTTAGTAAAATGTTCGCGATGCGCAATACAATCCGCTATCAAACGGTTTGCGGAGACCGGCACTCACGCAAATAAACCAAAAAGCGGCAGAAAACGAGTTACTACAAGCCGTGAGGACAGGAAACTTATCCGTGAGTCTTTGAAAGACAGAAAAAAAACTTCTTCGGAGCTAGCTGCGTCTTTAACTGAAGAGTCCGGAAAGCCGATCAGCGCTCGAACGGCTAGAAGGCGGCTAGTAGAAGCAGGCTTAAAGGGCTGCAAAGCCAGGAAGAAGCCGTGGCTTTCAGAAGCGAACAAAAAAAAACGGCTTGATTGGGCTCTGAGACACCAACATTTGACAGAGACGGATTGGTTTAACGTTCTCTGGTCTGACGAATCCAACTTCGAGGTTAGTTTTATTAATTATTTTATTACACAATTACAATGATAAATTTTGTAGTACTCTTCAAATTAAAATGGTATAAACTTTTTTAATGTGTGCTATTTTTTTGTACTTTACAGGTATTTGGAACGCCAGGTGTGACGTTTGTGAGGCGACGGAAGGGCAAAGAATATCACCCAGATTGTGTAGTGCCGACCATAAAACACGGCGGAGGCAGCATTATGATTTGGGGCTGCATGGCTGCGGATGGTGTCGGCGAAATGTTCATATGCGAAGGTCGTATGAATAGTGAAAAGTACATTAATGTACTAGAAACAGCATTAGTGCCTTCAATTTCAAGAATTTTTGGCGACACAAATTCAAATGGCGTTTTATTCCAGCAAGATAATGCGCCTTGCTATAAATCAGCGACCACGATGCGTTGGTTTGCGGATAACAGTATTGACTTGTGGGATTGGCCTGCCCAGTCTCCGGATTTGAATCCAATAGAGCATTTATGGGGTGTTTTAAAACGCAAAATCAAAGAGCACAGCATAACATCCAAAGCTACATTAAAAAACGCGTTGGTACAAGAATGGGATGCAATATCCCCAGACGTGTGCCTTAAACTTGTACGCAGCATGCCTCAGAGAGTTGCTGCTGTAATAAAAGCCAAGGGTGGTCCAACAAAATATTAGTTTTTTTTAATATTTATTAAGGAAATAAAATTATGAAACAACCAAAACTAGTTTTATTTTTTTTATACCCGAAATATGCAGCAAGTTGTAGGGTGCCTAATACTTTTGGCCAAGGCTGTACATGTTTTTATATCTAGTATTTTGGCACTCGCATAGTTTGTAACTCTTATAGTACTCCTTTGGTTAACTTCTTTTATAATTTCCTGTATCTTTTATCCATTTATTCTGTAATTATATTTTATTAGTTAAATGTTTTGTTATTGTTGTCAAATGTTTGACAAATGTTCTAAATTATTGTCATCATGATTACTTTTATTTTTAACTTGTATAATTTTTATCCTTTTTGGTAATTTTATTTATTAAGGCTGAATAGAAATTTTAAATTTTAAATAGAACATAGTAAGAGAATCATTGGAGGAAATGTGAGATATAAAAGGCGAGCTGTGATGAGATTGGAGCAGTCTCTCAGTCGAGAGACTGAGAGAGAGAGAGAGAGCGTGTTGGTCACAACACTGGTAACTTGAAGCAGTTACTCGCGTGTGGGTCGCAAGTCTTGGATCTCTACACTACGAGTCTCTATCAGTCTCTCTCGCGTGTGGGTCACAACAGTGGTTACTTGAAGGAGTGTCATGCTAAAAGTCTCTATCGGAACAGTGTCGCGGGTGTAGTCACAATTACGGAACGAAACAGTCTCGCGCTTCTAGCCGGAAATAGTTAATTACTCTCCGACTCCGACATACTTCGTGCGCCCTAACGCACGCCTGGTTAAGGCGGTCTCCGTGTGCTGAACACCAGACAATCTACGTGTCTCGTGCGTATTAACGCACCCTCCAGGCGCCGAGGTCTTCGTGCGCTGAACGCCGGGGACTCCGATCGTCTCGTGCGCCCTAAACGCACGCTCCAGTTGCCGAGGTCTTCGTGCGCTGCCTGCCAGAGAAGCGACGGGCCTACCTTCTTACTTACAAGTGACTTTCTTTTTAGTTTCTTAATCTTATACTTCCTGTATTTTAGTCATTGTAACCGCCAGGAATTCTTAAATACATTTTATCTTTTAAAAATATCTACATCTCTTATTATAACATTACAGTATGTGTAAATTGTGAAATGAGTTCAGTTAAGAGAGAAATAATGCTTCATATATTTTGCCTTGTAATGCCTTATAGTAACAATCATTATTTATTATAAACAGTGGAACTGATTTAATATACTAGTAGTGAAAGTACGGGACGAAATTCTCAGTACTACTTTTTATTCGTTCATGAAATAGTAAAGATTTTAATATTATTTATTATTAATAGTAGTGAAAATATTAAGCTATTTTTCATGTTATTATTAAAGTAGTATTGGCGAATCATTTTCCATGATACAATAATGTGTATAATTTTTTTTCATTCATTATTAACAACCTATAATTTTCAACTCTTGGGCTTGAGTCTCCTCCCACAATGAGAGGGGTTAAGGCCATAGTCTGCCACGCTGAACAAGTGGGGGTTGGCAGACTCTCAGGTATGTAGGTTTCCTCCGTGTACCAAATGTTATACATCAAAGCAAGTGATAATTAATTTGTACCTAATACGCACATAATTTAAAATATAACTTTCAATGTTACACAAATATTAATGATACATAAATTATAAAATTACTAAAAGGTAAAATGCTAAAAGGGGCTTCTACGCTTTAAAATAAAGGTTTTAAAATGTGCAGATGAGTAACCGTTACGCTAAAAAGCGTTAAGTTCACCGCAGAGAAATCTGAATTATCTCCGGAACTTTTAAACTAAAGGATTCTGTTTAACGCTTTGACTACCTCTTTTATAATATAGCGCTTTAGGGTTCGTATTTTATTAATCAAGAAGAAAAACATAGACATCAAACAAAACGGAAACAAAAATTGTTGCGCTATACAGACTAAAAATAAGTATATTAGGCACAGAGTAAGGCAGCGTTACATTCTCCTCCTCCAATTCACGACATCGACCCGATGGTGATTTGGCACTTTTTAGGAGCGTGCCTTAGCTTAACGCGTCCGACCTCGTAAACGACGCGACTGAACGGGTTCTATATTATCTTGGTAGTCAGTAATGAGTAATGTAAGATCAGAAACGTGAAACCGTCCTAGCATCTGGCCCTGTTTATCAGCCACCTCGTAAGTGGTAGGGCTCAGTTCCCGATTGATCACGTACGGTCCATTTTTGCTTTGAGGCACCAGTTTCCTGGTAACCGATTTAGATGCATTACTAACAGCATGAATAGTTAACAATACCTGGTCACCAACCTTATAGACGAGCAATGCGCGACGGGAAGCGTCAGCGTACTTCTTAATGAGATCCTGCTGCTTTTCTACTCGATCACGAACTTTTTGCAAACCATCTATAAACTTAATTAGGTACGGCGTTACTTGAGGTACATACGTTTCCTTACCCAAAATAGCGCGCAGGTCATGCTGCCCATCAAATGGGGTCCTCATCTCTCGTCTGAAGCTCATGTACGATATGCTATTGTATTAGTGTGAATTGGAGGAGATAGAGGCTCACTTACCACACTGTGCACTTGTTCAATAGTGTTAAAAGGTGAAAAAGATAAGTTATTATCACATTTAGAACATTGGGATCTTACCCCTCCCTTCGCTCCACACCCATAGCAGTATACATTAGAAATAGGACCAGAACTAGAATTACACTTAGATAATTTATTATACTCATCACGGACATGACATCTACTCCTCACCACTGTGGAGGATGTGGGATTCCTCGATACTTCGGGCGAGTCGAAGCAAGCCGGCAAAGTCATTGAACTCCTCTCGCCGAAGTTTTTGTCTCATATGTTGACTCAACAATCCATAAACCATGTCCACTTTGGCTCGTTCTGATATATCATTGTCAGGAATTCTAGATAAAAGGGCACGTCATCTCGCTACAAATATATCCGTTTTCTCATCGCCCTGCTTCTGTGAAAATAATTCTTTGTAAATGGTGTGTGAAGGTCTTCTGTCAACATAAGTATTCTCTAATAAGTTGATTGTATACTTCCATTCTGTAATGGTATAACGTTCCTTTGTCTGTAAACCTATTTAAGGTGTGTACCCGATAAATAAACACAGTCTTATTACCGAGCTCCATCGTTTCATTTGTCTCCAAAACACCCGACCTTATATGGCGACCCTGCCATCTGAGACAAATTACGCGCGAATCTGTTCAGTATAGATTGATAGGAAAAAGTTAAAATGGGGAAGTTTTCTATTTCTCTTTGCGCGCTATCCCGGTGGTGTAGTGAACAGTCGGTAATAAAAAATGGGGGGCTCACAGAATAAAGGAGGAAACCATAGTAGCCCAAACGTCCGGTCCCAGTGATGTGAACTCTGCCACCACGGAGCAGCTGCAGCACTGTCAAAGCAATACTGGCGGGAGCGTATCGGTTGGCAAAGAAGTGCCAGGACGATCATATTCAGCGGAGATTGGACCAGCAGGCCCTGGCGCGATTTTCCAGCATCGTACGTCGGCACCAGCTCAAGGCAGATGAAGCGGTGTGACGTCACATGTGTGAGTGTTATCTAATGTGCGTAGCGTAATCGTGGGTTTTTTTTTTCAAAATTATTATTTTCCGGTGTACTTCTAAATTCTAATTCTTCTAATTCTTTATTCTGTACCAATACTAGAGAAAAAAACTTTGTTGTGAAAATTATGTATCTACTTATAATATACGGTTCGACTACCTATTTTTAATTTCTTTTACGCTGTTATTATAAAATTTATTTACGTGCAATTTAATTAGAATTATTTTTTTCTATTTTACTATTTGCAATTATAAACGTGCAATACTTATTATAACTCGTGCCTACCTACTTAGTAGACATTATGCAATAAATTTTTTTTTCTATTATTTAACCTTATATTATACATTAAATTTGTTAATTTTAATAACCTTAATATACGGGATTATGTTTTAATATTATGGCGTTATAATGTCGGTGTATTATTATTATAGGTTATGGCAGAAGAATTAATTTTAATTTTAGATGAATTAAAAAAGATACGAACATATCTTATAAAAATAGGTTGCGGTGGTAAAAAAGGCGATATATTGAAATCAAAAATAGAGCAAGCAAATAAAATCTAAGTGGAATATAAAAAATATATTAGTACTTATAAATTAAAATCGAGTGAATTGTCGTTGCATCAAATTTCACTAGTTCGCAAAATTTGTAGCGAATTTGATCGTTTGTTTTCAGAAGTAATTTCATTGTGTTCCGACCAATCTAGTGAAGAATCTTCTTCTAAAGCCATGGCGAGAGACTTGTCGCATTTATGTACGAAATTTAATATTGAAGAAGTATGCATATTTAGAAACGACGTAAATAAAGAATTCGTTGCAGGACTTATTAATAAAATAAAAAATTACATAAAGTGGTCCGGACCACGCTTATGTGTTGTGAATAAGGTTCAACGTATACATAAATTAGATGATAGACGCGTAATATTAAACGATTTTCACCTATTACCCACAAGTGGCCACGCGTGTATTAGGAGAATGACGAACAATATCAAAAAATTTTACTTCTGGCCTAGCATGCAGAATGATATCAATGAATATGTCTCAAAATGTGAGCATTGTCAAAAGCAAAAATATTCCAGAAATGTTAAGCAACCCATGATAATAACTACTACCGCTAATTCGGCATTTGAAAAAGTTTATCTAGACATAGTTGGTCCGCTACCGAAGGACGCACAGGATTACAGTTACATCCTCACACTTCAGTGCGAATTAACAAAGTTCACTGAGGCATATCCATTGCACAACAAAGATACGGTAAGTGTAGCTCGAGCCCTTGTCAATACCTTCATTTTAAGATTCGGTATACCTCGTGAGATCGCTACGGACAGAGGAACAGAATTTCGTTCCAGTACGATTAAGTAATTATGTCGACTCTTGAAAATTAATCATCTGACTTCTACAGCTTACCACCACGAGAGCATCGGGGCACTGGAGAACTCGCATAAAACTATGGGTGCATATTTACGAATCAATTGTGAGAATAGAGCAAACTTTTGGAGCAGTTGGGTACCGTATTGGTGTTTTTCATACAACAATACAGTGCACACTGAAACTAGATACACACCGCATGAATTAGTTTTTGGCAAAAAATGTGTTATGCAAAATTCGTTTGACGGTAGTATATTAGAACCTTTATATGCTCATGATAACTACGCATCAGAGTTTAAATATCGCCTTCGATTGGCACAAAAAGATGCATGTGATAATCTACTTAAAAGTAAATATATAAGGAAGAATAAATATGATCTAAATATCAACCCTGTGTATCAGTGGCGTGCACAGGATTATGACACTGGGTATGCGGCGGAGTACTCAGTCACAATAACTTTTTTTTAATACATTTTTAGCATAGTCAAAGCCACGCGACGGATCTCTAAGTAACTCTCTAACCATGTCAACAGAACAAGTCTTAGATGTACTACTATTCATGTACATCTTCTACGGCAACGCAGACAAAACAGCGATCGATCGTCGCGGCGGAAGAAATTCTAATAAGTAAAATAATAAGCTAAAATATTATGACTACTCACCTAGTCAGCTTCAATTTTCACATATTCAAGGTTCCGGCTACTGGAGATTACTATATCACCTAATCACCTATCACCTAACACAAACCTCATAATCAAATAACATTTTAAAAATATCAACAAACGCACTAGTAAAACCAAATCACTACAATTATTATAGAAACTCAGTAATAAATTGTTAAATGTACACACTTTCAAATGTTAAAATTTAAAATCTTTTAAGAAAACTATAAATATACTGGCGCATACAAAATAGTAAACAATGCTTATCATATGAAAAAAGTAAAATGGCCCCTGCGAAACACAAAACATTTCTGCTATTTTAAGAAATAAAACCTTATTAAACAAAAATACATAATGTACACAAATGATTTATTAGTCTTTTTACGTCTATTATTTTTATTCGGATTATAGGCAACGAACATCTCCGATTTACTCCCGACCAAATGCCGAACTTCCGTAGCCTGCCGCATGAGTCGCGGCTAACCGCGGCTTTCGAATGCAAACGCACACACGTTTGCGAACTGTGCACGGACACCTAAATTTCTGTACATGTGTGAACAAAACTACTGCCGAACGCGATGGCACGCCTTGGTACATTATTTAGCTGCGTCGCTTGCTTGTCGCCAAACATCTAGCAAACATAATGTTTGTGTGCTTGCAATTTATAAAATATTAGGCGTTTTTAAGTTATTATATTTTGTTTATTCATTTATTTACTATTAATTAAAGTCATCTAAAATGTACGAACGTTTTATTAAAATATCTGTGAATGGCAAGTAAAGCACTGCATTTCTGCCTACAACGAGCGCACGCCCCTGCTGTATATTATAAAATGGGAGATTATTTGTTAATTAGAAATCCATCTGACAATAAAATGGATCCAGTATACCTAGGACCTTATATTGTATTAGAGGATTTGGATTGTAATGTGAAAGTTCTAAAGAACGATAAGGAATACATTGTTCATAAAAATCGGACTAAATTTTATAACATGCCTAACTGAAATGTATAATTTTTGGTGTAACGGTAAGTATAAGTTCATACATTAAACTCGAAATGTTTTTTTGTAAACTTCATTGTTTTAAATTTGTGTAGGGTTTTAAACCTTTTACATATTATTTAAAAAAAATAGCTGTTTGTACTAATCTATTTTTTTTTCTCCGATAAGGGAGGTGTAATGGTATAACATTCGTTTGTCTGTAAACCTATTTAAGGTGTGTACCCGATAAATAAACACAGTCTAATTACTGAGCTCCATCGTTTCATTTGTCTCCAAAACACCTGACCTTATAATTCCAATATTTTATTTTTAACTCCCTGGTACCATACAGCAGCGTTGCCCGTGAGTAGCATTGAGAGACCCCTAAGGGCATTCTTGTCCGAGACGTTCGCGCAGTCTTTATAGCTTTGAATGGCGTCTATGAACGCATCGACTGACTCGCTGGCGTCACCGCCAAATCGGGCGGTGCAGAGGGTAAAAGTGCCGGGGCAAGCGGTCGGAAACGACATCGATGCCGTTTGGGGCGTCTGAGGATCCATAACTTTATTAATAAGGCGTTCGAATGCTTGGGTTTGTGATTCTTGTAAGGCGGACATCATGGCGGAAACTTGTCCCTTTGAAAAACTGGTTTCAGTATCTTTGAAAGTATTATCTTCGATTTCGTCGTCGTCTGACGTTTGTTTATAATTTTGTTGTTTTTTAGGCATGATGAATGAATTCAAATACAAAAATACTTGTGGCACGTTGGGCAGCCAACTTTAGGGTTCGTATTTTATTAACCAAGAAGAAAAACGTAGATATCAAACAAAACGAAAACAAAAATTGTTGCGCTATACAGACTAAAAATAAGTGTATTAGGCACAGAGTAAGGCAGCGCTACAGTGCTGGTTTTTACTTGGTACTATTACTTTATCCAAACGGTTTATTTTATTTGATTTACCGAATTACCTTTCATGGACGGTCCTTAAACAATTCTTTTAATTAGTTTACATGAAAATTAGGCAATTATCAAAATAGTTAAGTTAAAATAAAAAAAATGTTTTTGGTTTGTTATTGATATAAGCCAAAAGTTTTTATTGTACGTCTGTGTGACACGGTATCACACAAAAACACCTGAACCATTTAAGTTAAAGCTTAATATATTTATAACTTATAAATATTTTCGGTCAAAATCTATGATACCTTGTATGCTGAAAAATGGAACTGGTCCCGCTGACTAATGAATTAATTAGTAATTAATTGTTTTATATGAAAATTCTGTTAAGAGTTATTGTTTGAAATGCTTTTTAACGTTATTGCTATTAATGTTTCAAATTCATAAACGTAAAAAATCTATCCGCTAAATAAAATCATCCGCAGGATGTTATTGAAATTTTTTATAAATGGTACAAAAATATAATAATATGGCATGTAAAATTATAATGTAATAATAACAATATTTTGCCTCTCACCTGATTTAAATATAATTGAGTATTACAAATTTATTCATTCACCAAACAAACTCCAGGGAACCCCGTTACTTTTGCCAAGACGCAAGCCTCGCTCTAGAGTCATTCACACCAACGATTTACCTTTAGACCTATTTCAGCGGCTTTAGTCCTCACATAAATTATTTTCTATCAGATTATTTCCGTGACAGACGGAAATAGCAAATTTGTTGCGCGAATTCTAATCAAACTAGTTCTAATATCCTGGAATCCTGTCATGAGAAGACTTTCTTGATCGACTACCGGCTGCAGTTTATTCTCAGATCTTGAGTTTTTTCTTTTAAAACTATTGAGTATGCGCGTGTGTAATCTAGAGTTTTTTTAGCAGAGAACACTTCATAAGTATGTTTAAGACGACTTTCAAACAACGCAGGTGCTTATTCCACTTGCATGTAAAGTATACGAGAAAATCCATTTAAAGTTTCCGATAGTACGACATGTCAAGCAAACAGAATAGTAACGTACTATAACAGACACTGCATAATAAATCACGGCATGTGTCTTAAGTCTGGCGGTCGCACGACGCATCGTTTCTTAGATTTCGTTTGTTGCTTGGGATTTAATGTCTTTTGATAACGTGTTTGGGTCGTAATGTAGGAAAGCCAGTAAAAAAGCAGAATCCTCGCTTCCCTGTAGAGCAAATCCTGAATAATGTATATAGTGTTACAGGTGTCCATGAACGGCAGCAATCCCTTCTGCCGGGTACCCTATATGTTAGTTAGTCGATTATCGAAATGGAAAAATGTATGAAAACACGGCATTCTTTTTAATCTGGTGTTATTGTTATTATTTTTTAAAAGGGTGAAATTCTCAACAGCCGCTACGACCAGTTTTCGTAGATCTATTTTAGTCTAACCTATCTCCATTGAATCGAGTCCAAAAGACAAAGCGTCGAAATTTTTTGATTTCCAAATTCTTGACTTGACATGGCAAGTTTAGTGTTAAGTGACCGTTGCCTGCCATGATCAAAATGCGATCTATTTACTTTAGAGGAACTTTGTAATTTTTATTTTTGTATACATATATGAGAGCGGTGCTCTTTTTTGGAATGAGGTAACTGATGCCTGATATAATAATGCCTTAAGTTCAGACCTTTTAATAAGCTAGAGAGACGCGGCTACTGTCATATCAAATATGCGTATTTATAAATTAATTAATTATTAATTATTTAGAACAAAGACTTATCTGACACATAAATGTTTATCTTAGCTGGGAATCGAATTCGAGACAATTTACTCACTAAGGAGGTTCACCATAAACTGGTGTTTGGGTTGTCTGAATAAAATCAACAATAATATAGAACGGCCAAGGAGCTACGAGTAGCTAGGGTTAAGTTAATTACACTGACGTGGCGAGCTTCACGGTACAGTTGCGATGCGTGCTTTGAGAAATTAGTGCGCCAATTTCACGAACATGCATATGCAGCTAATACTAAACGCTACAGAGTTCTCAAACTAAACAACAATACACAGACACGGCATTCTGTACGGTAACTACATCTTGTTTGTTAAGTTTGTAAGTAACGAAGTGCGCGTCATGATGCCATTAAAAAAATCGACTATATTTTTATCATGTAACAACGTAATCTAATACGGCCTTTACATTCAAGGTTCGAAGCCGCAAATTGTGAATACTTTAGTGTTCTTACTTCGCTGCATGGGCTGCATCCCGTCTAAAGTCGTTTTTAATCAGTAACCAGTACTATATTCACATATAAAATATGAGACATTACAAACTACCAAGATTTAGTAACATTTATCGGCCATACGTATAACCGCACTGACTGACAGTCTCCACTCCCAATTAATAGCCGCGGTTCAACTGAAACCTAAACCATATGAAATAAAAAGTATGCTGTAACGTAAGCACTTAAGTACTGAAAAGTGAATCAACGAAAGCTTTTGCAGTTAGCTGGAATTAAAAATTTATATCCTCCGTTTGACAAAATGTAATCGTTTTTATTTTTCAAACATGAAGTCCAAACTAGACGCAAACTATGTACATGTTAGTGGTTAACTACGCTGAAACAGTTTTAAGCTGCAATTGGAGTTTGCGAGCATGTGACAAAAACATGACGTAGACAATTTTTTCTTTTTCCGTAGTACGCGGCGGAAGCGAGCTTTTAATTAGCAGTCTGATGATCGTTGTTGTATTCGCGTTTGTAACATTTGTAACTTTTTCACACAAACGCAATTTTTCCCTACGCAAAGCACAATGGGCTCGTGGAAACAACTGTTAATCAATTCTGATTGTGATTTATGCTACGGAATTCTCTGTATTTTCACTCACTGGCAATACAAAGGATTGATGAAACAATATTTGATATATTCCTATTATGATTCGATCTATTTTCTGATCCGATTTTTTTTACGATAGCAACTAAGACGTGACGGTGTAAAATATAATTTCTTTATATAGTACCACAAATATTTATTTCATTCAGCTTGCGTTATTGATGCAACGCCTTAAATAAGCTTTGCGTACTTCATTGTTTTAGTACTCGTACGTAATAACAATTAAAATTTAATTTACCTCGTAATTACAATTTAGCTATATTAACTTTTTATACTACGTGACTGTGAACATTAATTAATTTAATATGTAATTAGTGACCTCAGAAGATTCAAAGTAAGCTACTTGGTAATATAATAAATTCTCTAACGTCATGGTGCATTTTAAATAATTCTTACGAAGCTTACAACACATAGTTCCTTATAATTGACTTTGATGTCTCTAAGTACATTACCTGCGGTGCGGCTTGTTGAAATGTTGACGTTTTGCACAATTACTTAAACTTCATTAATAATTCAATTACTTCACTTGTTCGTGGAACAATGATGCGTAATTTGTTTGTATTTCCTTAAAATTTTACATATTCATTAGTAGAAGCAGTGTTAGCCTAGTAGTTTGAACGTCGACCGCACGGGAGATTCATGTGCGAATTCTCCACGTCCCTTTAATTTATCTAATTATCATTGTCGGTCATGACCGAGCCCAGTAGTGTGAATCAATAATCAACCTCTGGGCATTATTAAAGAATACGAAATAGATTCAATTGGGTACACTGACTTATTTATAATTTCAGGTCACTTAACGCTGTGAAGATTTACTCACCAAAACTGATTTAAAATTTTTCAGTTGACAAATACAACAAATCTTTTATATCCTTCTATGATATTTTTGTGCCTATATTGTTATTAATTGACGTTAATAATCTTCTATGTTTTCTTTGTTATGCCTTTTAAGCATTAAAACGAAAAACTAGTACACTCAAGTCGGTAATAGTAAGGCACGTGCGAAAGATGCTCTGCACAGAAAAGAAACGAGTTGATTACCGGATACCGTACCTGTGTAATAGTTTTTAGTAGTGAAGGACAAAACCTTTTAACACACACCTTAATATATGGAAAACGTATGTGTTTACTTATGTAAGCACGTAACCAGTTATAATTCTTTGTTGTAACAGAACAAAAATAACTTCAAAAATGTTCTCCCACGTGCCAGCACTTTTCGCTCACAAGAATTACTAAGCTAACCACAGAGTACATTTAAAATGATACAAAGATATGGAGCACATCAATTTCCTTTTGCTATTATGATGTTTAATTTTGTAGTACTATAGATTCAGCCACATAAGGAGTATTAACTTCTGTAAATACCAGATGGCATTATTTATAATAATAATAATAACAATATAATATTTATTTGGAACAAAAACATAAAAGTACAAATGTACATGTGAGAAACGATGATGATCCTGCATAAGTATATAAACTGTGTTGCAGTGATCAACGCCCTCCATGGAAAAAAGGTGAACAGACATCCATACAACAACTTATGTGAGTAAATGTTACACAGTTAAGAAAATAGTAATTTAATAAATAAAAACAAAGTAAAGTATTTATAATATTACATGTTTGGATTAATGTTTTACACATAGATATCGCATAATGATACTTATAATGATAGTACTACGAAACATTATGTTATATTACGTAGATATTTCAATAATAGTAAAAATTAATAATAAATTACGAATTTATGTACTATAGAGCGCAACTTAAATATTTTAACAGTAGCTATATCAGTTTTTAGTAGCTTACAATCTATATACTACCAACCAACCAACAATTGATCAATTTTTAACGTTGTACCTTATAATCAACTTTGCATATTATACTTCTGTGTAGCTAACTTCGTGGTGTCGATTTAAGCTGACGGTATGCGCGCGGGTCGTAAAAATTCACTGTCATCATTTATTCCAAACGTGCCAAAAGTAGTATAACTTCAAAAAATCTAAAAATGTCTGTGAACAACGAAGCAATGAAATATAATACGCACATGCACAGGAACCCTGACAAGACTGAAATCTTACCTGAGGAATGAAGTGCTTGAAAGAGCTAAGTGGAATGACATAGAACGCTCGGGCATGTAGATTTTTATTGCTATTTTGAAAATAGTAGAGCATGCACGTTTTGATGTCAGGTCTTTCGAATTTTCACTCTATGTGCTCATGTTATTTACGTAATTCTTTTAAATAACACCCGCGCAATTGAGCAATTCAGTCAGAACATCTGTTTTATATTAAACTTCATGTTTTCTGGAAATACGGATTTTCATTGCTGCTATACTTAATGATGTATGGACGAATACTCTTGATTGTATTTTCTAGCACAAATCTAATGTTATTTGATTAAATGTTAGTTTTATGACAATCTAAAGTATCACTTCATACTTTTTCATGATCAAACTCACAGTTGTCCCAGTGCTGGGCTTGGGTCACCTCTCACATTGAGAGAAATTAAGAATATAGTCCGCTTCACTAGCCAAGTGCGGATTGTCAGCCTTTACACAGCTTTGAGAACATTACAGAGTACTCAGGTATGCTAATTTGATCACAATGTTTTCCTTCACCGAAGCAAGCAATAATTAATTTGGAATACACACATAATTTGACAAATTATAGGCATAGGGAGAAGTGGTATGAAAGTGACACGTATTGAAAGGGACAATTTAAATAACTGGCAAAATAAAAACAATTTCTGGTCAACACTATTTTTATCGTATAGCAACTCTGATCCACATTCGTTCGCGTTTAACATCACACTCCTGTCTTTTCTAAAATGATGGAGCCGTGCGAATGTTTTTTTTTTGGCATTGAAAAGTATTTTTCTGTCATAATTGTGAAAAGTTTTGTTAAGTGCTGTGATTAATTATTTGGTTCTTAACTACTATTTATAATAGGCTGGAGTCCTACATATACGACAACAAAAGCTCAGTAAACTTCATGTTAAAGTTATATATTTTGTAGTTATGTTTTTGATATCATACTCATATTTATGAAAGGGACACAACAAACGGTTATGAATGGGACATCCCTTTCATAACTCTCTCTTTCATGACTGATATTTCTTGGCTAACTATAAAATGAGTTTATCATTTTTGCAGGTTGGAAATGACACCTAAAAAGATAACGCGTGTCGATGCACACAAAAATCATGTGGAATTGTTGTCAAGCATTACCTTATTTTACGTAAAAAAATAAAATTTAAAAAAGTTAAATTAAAATACGTATTACCTTTATTGTTAATGATGAGGAGACTGTTGATTGTTTTTGATTGATTTTTAAGAAAATATTTTTTTTTTCTAGTTCCTTATGTCAAACAAAATATTATAATACATATTGTTAATTTCTGTTTAACTTACATATAATACAAACAAAATATTGCAGTTACCTTTAAATTTGATTTTAAATCATTATTAAGTAACTGTATACGTATTTTATATTTTTAGAACATGGCTAGTAATATAAAGTGACTTTTTCTTAATAATATGTAATGACCCTTTCATAAATTATGGCGTCCCTTTCAATCCAGCAAATTTATGAAAGGGACAAAACACACATTATCTCTTAAAATACGAAAATAAACAACTAAGAATTAAGAAATGACAATTATTGAATTTCATTTCAATAGTATGATAATGGAGGCTTCCCACTTGACATTAACCTATTCCAAATATTATCTCTATCACTACTAGAGCTTTAACAAGAAACATCCCATTCAAGCCACCTCTCCCTACGTGCAGGATTGGAACTTAAGTGTCTCGCGCAGGAAACTAACTTACTTCTCCTTTATGAATGTAGACAAACACCGAACTTGATACTTTTTTTAACATTGCAAATAAAATATCCTGAGCTTTGAGTAACACCAGGACGATACTAAATAGGTTTAAGATAACAAGATCCATTACAGTGCTCCGTTGTATACCTACTCCACCCGCTAACACTAATTACAGGCAAAAGCCCTTCTTTATGCGAGCAGGACTCTAAACATCTTCTCATCACCTTGAAAATTTTATTTAATTATACGACTAGCATGACTTAGTTGGAATAAAACTGAACCAGAACTTTTTGTAACAGTTAATGTAAAAAAAATAACATTTAATTATGTATTATATCTAAACTTCACATTTAATTATTATTAATATTAAGTACATAAAAGTTTCCTTGAAGTATTGTTATGAACATAACATACAAGTTACAAAATAATTTTGCAAATTAGTGAACCCTAATATAAAGTGTTGAATAATATTTACTGATGTCATGCCGTCATGACTTAAGCATCCTTTGTCCTCGTTACGTTCCTTCAAGTTGTCCAAAATTGTTAGAATTCATCTCATTCCTTCACCTTGACAATTTAGTGCAAAATGCAAATTGTTTCATATTTACCTTATTGTTACGTTGAAGCCCGCCACGTTAAAAGACACGCGTCCAAATTCAATGGGAAATGAGCAGTTTAGCGTTACATATTTTTTTTTACTTCTTACATAGCTTTTCTTCTTTGATTCTGCTGCTCATCAAGTAAACAGGCAATCTAATTGTGTGTATCGCCAGACTAGAAGATACATTTACAGTTATTTAATTTTTTTAAAGCCGGCGAATACGACTTATGGAGTGCTGATGAATCTTTTAATGTTCAATTTAATGTGACAAAATATT
Organism: Megathymus violae; assembly: GCA_003671415.1. Classification (NCBI taxonomy): domain Eukaryota; kingdom Metazoa; phylum Arthropoda; class Insecta; order Lepidoptera; family Hesperiidae; genus Megathymus; species Megathymus violae. The sequence continues at coordinate 4,367,655 of PDGT01000007.1, forward strand.
TGTAAATTTATACCGCAAGGAGCAGACGGATGCTAACGCTAGCCATCGTGTGTCACTAAAACGTCATTGAAGCATTTAAAAATCGATAAACCGGTTAAGTGTTTGGGACAACACTGTAACCGAAATACTTTAAACATTTCACAGTTCACTTTTAGGTGGATATTAATTAGAAACTAAACAGGCAGGTACAAAACCTTTGTCAATGTAGCCTGGAACCAGAATAAGCCTACGGTATCCCCTGCCTGTCGTAAGAGGCGACTAAAAGGGGGCTCCCGGGGCCGTGGGCGGCTAAGGTGGGAGCCCGAACTGTCCAAACAATGACCTCGGGAGTGACGTCGATATGTTTGGCCGCATACCGACGAAACATCAGGAAGCAAGGGGTGTAGTTCGTCACCCCGAGCAGAGCCCGGCGGGGCACGCGCTCATAGGCCTCCGGTTGTGTTCCGTTGGAGATCACGGAGTCCTATCATAGCGCCGAAGAAGGCCACCGGGGGGATTTTAGTGCAGTAAAAATCCCACATAACCTGGCGTCGATCCCACGGCACCGGGCACCTTTTGAAGGTTTTCCCCTCGTCAACAAAAAAAGGTACAAAACCTTACTGCAGTACAAAAATACTATAGGGAATAGTGTAATTTGCACAGAGATTTTAACAAGAGTTACCTAGCATTTGCGCAGAATGAGAGCAACGAACGGGGGATAAAAGCTAGGACAGGCGCAGGTATCAAGTAGAACTGGTAAAATTTGTAAAGGCCAAAGGCCAGGTTTGTGATGCTGTCGACCGTGTGGTTTTTACGTCCACAGTTTTTAATGTAAGATATTTAACACATTAGGCCACGCAATTAGAACCTTGGCCAATGGTACTAGAGATTTATATTTCTTTGGTCGTCACAAAAAATACAAATGAATTGACACACCACAAATGTTTTCGTCACAAAATTTCATAAATAAAATAATTTCATTTTCTTCTCATAATGTACAAGAATATTCCATTGATTGACTTAAGTAAAAGAAATGAAAGAAATGGAAACGTATTAACCTTTAAATCCGCTGTGTCATTCGATGCGCATATTTTGTTTTTAGTCACCATGATGTCACCATGATTAAAGAAACTGTAATTGAGCTTAAATCTATCTTAATATTATCGAGATAAGGGGACCACGACAAACAGTCACATCGGAAGATTTTCTTGGTGATAACATTTGATATACAACAAAACAGACAAAGATTAAAGCGGCACGTTAAGGGATTCATTTAACGTAAAATGAGTAGGACTGATTTCTCATAATTTTGAAACCTGTTTTTTTGTTGATTTTAACAAGTTACGGTTGCAATGGTAAGTATCCACTTTTATCCAATAAATTTAGTCTTAATCCAATAAACTTTGTCTGGTTAAAATATTAAAATTGGTGAATCTGTAAGTGTTTTGATTTAAATTTTAACGTTATTATTAAGTTAAACTAATTGTGTTATAATAATTAGGGATAACGAAATCTTTATATGGATTCATTTAATACAATAATATAGTGTTAAGATGTTGCCACTAGCAGGCATTGTTTGGGCTCAGATTTATTTTACCTACTTTTAGATTCTGTTGTTTTGAAGGTGCAATAAAGAGACCTAATTGTTTGTAACGCAATGATAAATCGGTATTTTAAGATCCAATAGATGGTGTTGTTGACGGGAAATTAGAATTAAAAAAAACAAAATGACTAATATTAACATAGTATTGACGTGAGTAACAAACTGGCAGGTCTACATCAGCCAGCTTCTGTTGATTCATTGTATTTTTTAACAAACCCTGTTACCCGGTACTCTGGATCGCAATCAAGAAATCGTGATTACGATCCACTGGATCGTGATCGATGCTACTCTAGACAAGATATCCTGATCACGATCATAAAACTTTTGACCCGATTCGAGATAAAAATGACTAAACATACTACGAATAAGTGTTATAAGCAGAGATTTTTATTCGTTAAAGACGTGGTGGCCCATCAAACCAGGGATATAACAGACAATTTTTTTTATTAATTATTTAAAAATGAAATAATTCTTACTTGCATAAATTCATAAATACTTAATAATTTAAACATGTTATTATAATAAAGTTATACTACTCTTATTCTGGCGAAGCAGAACCGAAAGCAGTTTTTTCAAACATAGCGGAACTTCCGCATTTATCTAAACTGCAGTAGCTATATTTCTAGTTCACAATACGCATTTCGCTAACTGCGTACGCCTGTTAATACCTGCATATTGATAGCATCCATATTCTACCGTGTTAAAGTAAGCCGGTAGAATTCAACAAATCAATGTACGGTTACAGTCTTCATGGCTTTGCTATGTAGCCGTTTCTTTATAAAATTGCCTATAGCTATCTCTTTCTAAAACTAAACGTGGATTGTATTACATGTTTAGGTTTCAACCAAGAGAGCTAGTTAAAAATTGCTTCACCCCTTGTTGACCAGTGAAGCATTGATGAGGCTTCTGATGATACTCGAATCGACACCTAAATATAAGCAACCAGTTAAAATTGTGTCATAATATTCAATGCGTTGTTACAATACTTCTACAGAAATTCTTGTCTTAAGAAATTTACAACTAATAATCAACCGATGTAACAGTATTCCGGTTAGATAAACGGGCAATACATTATCGTAAATACTGGTTTTCAGAGCATCCTTCGGTGAACCTTCAGTTCCTATGCTGGTAGATTACAAATTTCAAATCATGTTTAATATTAAACAATATAAATTTATTTTTATTATTCACATGAAACAGTCAAGATTTGAACGAGTTCAAACTAAGAGCATCCAAGTGATGAAGATGCATTGATAGATATTCAAATAGAAACAAGACAGTTTCCATTTGAAATAAGGCAGAATATTTTATAACAATTTATATTTTGAAGTGAATCATACTGATATCTTTTGAACTCCAGACTTTGTCCTTAACGTTAGCGATACGGATTTGTCATGATTATGACTGTATTCGTTTTTAATAAATAATGATGTAAATTATGTTATGACAAACACTATATGAAAGTAATGATAAAAACAATAATAATAACTAATACACTTTGCAGTAATCTTCGAGTACGGCGCAGCATGTTAGTATGATATAAAACTTTTTCTGCTGAATAATAAGTGCTGATAAAGTCTAAGATGTTAAACACGCTGACTTATAAAAGTCTATTCAGTTTCCTCTTCAACACTCCTACGTCATAAGTACGCGGGAACAACAGATAATAAACATATTAACATAAACACAAAGATGCAAAATGCATACATACATGTGACATATATTATAAACCATAAAATGCGGCAAATAAAATAATTATGAAATACCTTATTCAAATGCGGATACTGTTTCTAATCGTAAGGCATAATACATACTGAAGCGAAACGAGAGTGGGTTATTAACTACTAAATCCATAACGAATAAATATTTTAACAGAAATAAACCGACTTCAATTTGAAAAAGGTAAATTTCTTAGTATCGTCTTCTATTTTCCACCTTTATGTCAGTATTTTTTGCTTCAAATCTAAACGAGTTCAAATGGGAAGGAACGGAAAGAAGGGTACGGATACGTTCAAACAAAAAATAAATTTTCCAAATCAGTTAATAAAGACGGAGTTCTAAGGGTTTGTTAAAACATAAAAGTAAAAAATACAAAGGAATTGAGAACCTCTTTTTATTTTGAAGACTGTTAAAAACATACTAAAATAGATGGATCGGAAACTTGTTTATTCTCTTTCACGATTCCGAAATATTATCCGTGTGCATCTCGACACGCAGATTTCATTGTGTAAAACAGTTGTTGCATTAAACTACATATTTATAATTAAATATTTATTAGTTATCAATTTCATAGTAACTTACGGATAACTACTCCGTTATGTTTAATACTTTAAACGTTTCATTTGATTGCGATTTAAAGTTTTAATATTATCATATAATATAGTTATTTCATATATTTGTCACACATTCAAAACGTATGTAAAATTTATTACGGTTTTGAAATACCTTGCTCGCATTGCATAAATTATTTAGCCTTGACTAGAATTTAGTTAACTCGGCTAACTGCTGGCGAGCAAGTATCGCATCATACTTTTCACGTAGTCGCACTCTAAAATATTTATCACAAAACGTATGTTTTTAACATCGCTCACAACTTTTCCTACACACTCAAAGATACCTAAAACGTGAATAAAATTAGAATTAGTACGTAAAACAATATAAAGCAATGTGGTACTTAATAATAATATTACACACATATACAATAAGCATATGATGCAAAGATTACTACGCTTTTAAAATTTAACGAATGTTCAAAACCTATGATGATTACTCAAAAACGTAAGTCAGATACGGAACACACAAGAAGTGGCAACATTGTTAGTAACATACTTTAATTTTAGCATAACGTTAAAAAAATTTAACCATCGCGGCATCAGGCCTTGAACGTTAAACGGTACATAGTTGAAAATATCTACTGTTTGCCCGTCGGTATTACATCAACTATTCAACCTACCTTCAACTTCAATGTTATTCAAATATTGGGATTTGTTTGTGGCCGCCAATTTTATGCGTACTTCTTAATTAGGTGAATGATACTGATGATTACTGGATGGGGCAAGAATGAAGAAAAAGCCACTTAATAATTGGTCGGAAAAAAGTGGTTAGTGACAGATAAACTCCTTAACTTAAGACAATAAATAAATAATTTAAGACTTTCTCAACATAGAGTAATTTTGGTTAAGATCAAATATGTCTTTAATGCCTTCATAATTACAAAAAATTTAAACGCATAATTCGTAAGACGAGGTGTGTGCGCAAAGAACTTTCGAAAAACATTTAGAGCAACTCACTTACGTGCATATTACGTTAAAAATTATACATATATTGCATATAAAATTCCTCGAGTCATATACTTTCTCAAGAACTGTTACAATGTTTGTAGCCAGATTACCAAGAATATCCATTTATAATAACCTAATAATCGTAAAATCGTCACTCGACTAGATAACAGAATGCAGTGAATCAGTATAACCAGTAATTTAAAACCTTCGATGAATTGTTGTAGCACTTCATTCCTCATCGTCATTTAGTGACGATTTGAAGGTTCCGCGTTTATTGCCAATTTTAATTTACACCATGTACTGTACTAAATTTATAAATAATTTATATAATTTTCTGTTTAGAAGAACATATAATAATATATTTAAATGTGTTTAAAATTATCTCTTTACTTTTCAATTTTGACCATAAAATATCAGTCTCAGAAAGTCAACTAAAATCGTATGCTGTAGCAAGATAGTTACTTTGATTTAACTATCTAAATAACCTACACAATTATATTGAAACAATTACCCTAGTTTCATAATAATAAATTTCATTTTGCAAGAGTCATAAAGGTTCTTTTATTTGAAAGATTTTTCAATTTTTTTATTATCCTACAGATACTATACATATATTGTTAAAAATATTTTTAGTCAGGTTTGAATTTATATGCCATTCACAGACTGTTTATTTCAGGGATGTTATGGATATTAAATTTCGGATTCGGATACGGATATATGAATAATATTTTATCGGTTTTGGTTACGGTTACGGATATGAAATACGGATCTGATCATTTCAGTTACGGATATTAGATGATATAAGACTTCGAAAAAATATAATGTATTTATAAAGTTTGACTTTCTAGGTTTCTAGGTAGTGTGTGGTATTCCAATCATAAAAAAAACAAATTGAATAATAAAAACACTCTAAAATGAGAACAACGTGGCTAAGTTATCGGCTCGGCCAGCGTAAACCTGTCATAACGTGCTTTATTTAGACTGCCTTTATCCGAAATTATCCGAAACTTTTTTATCGGATTCGATTACGGTTTCGGATATATTTTTCTATTGGATATCCGATGGTTTCGGTTATGGAGCTCCATAACATCCCTAGTTTATTTAATAACATTTAATTGATACAAAAAAATTAAGTCAATCCCATAATATTCTTTTAGTAACAATATATTAGACAGTCTATAATTTTTATAGGCCGATTCTTTCCCAATTCGATCACTTTCCCAAATCGTGGTCGTTCCTTTTACAAGTTCAGTGGAGTTTCTGGGGTTGTTAAACGAGTTTAATGGCTATGATAGACTAAACAGGTACGATCACGTTTCCGTACACTTAAATATAATTTTCAGTTTTATTAAAATTAATTATGTATGTATTACCTGCCTTTACTTAGAATAGGATACGTGAGGACAAGTGACAATTTTGTACACAGTAACATAATAATATGGGGTTAATAAAATGAAATACTCGTAGTTATTAAATGTTCATCTCCGCGTTTGAAGACGTGTTCAACACGATGTTGTGAAAAAAATTTAGCATCTATATAAAATAGGAACAACCCAACACATCCACAGTATGTCGTTGAAATCCTGACGGATTTTCTAGAGGAACTGTACAATCTGGTTATGGTAATATCTATGGTTGTGGGCTCGACCAATGCTTCCGAGGAGCCGAGGACAAGACGAGAAATATGTCAAGTTTTAAGTTACACCAGCATAAAAAAATTTTTGACGACACTGCTCGAAAATTTCGTTATGAATGACAAATGATAAAAATCGCAACTTCACAAAAAAGTTATCTTCAGTCTTACCCGGATAGGTTGTGTTCTCTGTGTGTCTGTGTGAAAAGCTCTTGAACGAACACGGTGCCTTGATTCATCACTACACACAAAGCACCATAAGAGACCCTCCCCACCAGGTACATTGACGACCAGAGCAGACAGCCGGTATTTGGAGTTCGGAGTTACGCAAGTTAAGGTCAGTCAACAGTGGATTACCAAAGCCTGATGGATGCTCTTATATATGACATGCTGTAGTCTATTTTGATTCTATAAAAGATTTTCCTAACATTTGAAGTGTGACTTCTGATTACCTGATAATCGAAAATTTTATTACCTTCCAATGCCCTCCCTGCACTCGACAGATGACTAAGTAAGTTTGTAGATCTTATTACGCATATAACTTGTATATTCCCAGATTATGCGATTAGATATTATTATGAATGAATTCATTCATAACTTTAAGAATGAATCGGAAAATGTATCACGATTAATGAAGTGAGATCATTGGTTGGGATTACGTTACAAATATAATTATAAACGAGTGACTAGTGGTTTGATCATCGGAATAACATACAACGACCTGGGTTCGAGTCTTGATGTTAATTTTTTAATCAGAAACCGACTTGTCTGAAAGTAATATTATGTAAGGAGTGTGAGGTCTGCCAATTCGCACTTGGCCAGTATGTTGGATCCTGTCTTTTACGCATAACACTGTAAGAGGAGATCTGAACCCAAAAGACTTCACATACCTTTGAGAACATTACGGGGAACTCACAATATTTTCCTTTGCCTAAGCAAATGATTAAGATTTTATAGGAAGGGAGGCAGGAATGGAAAGGAAAGAAAGGAGACGGAAGGCGTAGCGTGGGATGGCCCCTCGACTAGATTGACCAACGACCTGGTCAGAATTGCAGGGAACCGTTGAATGCGGGAGGCTAGTAGCTGTTCCAAATGGCGTTCTATGGGGGAGGCCTATGTTCAGCAGTGCACGTCTTCCAGCTGATGATGATGATGAAGCAAATGATAATTAATTTGTAATAGTAACATAATTTGAAAAATTAGAAATGCGTGTAGGATTACAACTCGAGTCTTCCGTGAGGAAGACCAATGTTCGGAGTTTTAGACTACAACCGCTTCAATTTCAGTTTATATACTCCTTCATCATTTTAAAGTTAAACTTGTAAATTGTACTGTCGGCATATTACGTTAATACCTATTCCTGCCTGCGCTACAGGGCCGTGTTGGGTGTGTGTTGTGTTCAACAATAAAAAAACTGATATAAATAGCGCCCGCTATTTAAAATTGAATTTGTTTTCCTATGCCACATTTAGAAATCTTCATAAAGGTCCACAATACTGTGCATCGAGTCCCTGACGGTATAAAGAACCTGGACACTGAAAAATTATTTATAATCTGATTAAATTAATTCCTGGTATAATTTTTCTATAAGTGTATTTCTGAATGATAGGCTGTGAAATATATTCGTATATATGATAATTTGATATTTACTTGGACAGCCTAAGATCAAGTTATATTTTATTTTTCACTATGTCAATTTTTTTTCTTAATTAATGATATATGTTATTCTGCTTTTTTTGTCAATTTTAATCCAAACTAATATTAAAAACAGAAAGTGCGAATTTTATGATTTTGTGTATATGCGGAAGGTTATCTGGAACCTTGATATTTATTTCAATTTTTTTTCAACATTTTGAGAGGTATATTATTATATTACATAGGTTATTTAAATTAACTAGAGTCATGATAATAATCATTTTGTTTTATACTATTTAGATATTAGTATGTATTATACCTACCTTATATTTACTAAAACAGAAAGTTGTTCAATCCGTACGAAGGAAGCCGAGACTAAATTATAAGTATAATGGGACAAAGTACATTTATGTTAAATCTGTTAAATATATAGTTTAATTAATTTCAATTTTCAACTTTTTGTAAAATAGCACGTTTCTGTCAATAAATAAACGAAATAATGTTATGAAATAACATTGTATACTAAATTCAAATTCAGATTCTCTAAAAGGGCTTAATACTATTAATAGGTATGTTAAGTTTTCAAGTATCTAGTACAGTTAGGCAGGTAAGGTACACGGGCTGGAATTATGCGATCTTCATAAGATAAAAAAATATATTATAATCTAAAGTCATTTGGGCATCTTTCGCTTTTATCTACTAAGTATTTTTTTATTTCTGCTAAAATATGCTTTATAATAGAGAGTAAGAATCAACGAAAGAAACTCGTCAGGACATCTTTTAAATCAACGCTAAAAAATTAACATTTTATTAATTTAATTATCTTAGCAGCTTCGTATTTCTGCCACATGAATGTGAAAAAAAGCTATAGGTAAAATGCAAGTATGACTTCTAATTTTTTCTAAACTGTTGAAACAATGAGATTAAAAGAAAGATGCATAACGGATAGAATAGACTACATTGTCAGTCACAAACACAGTATCGTAATCGATTTTCTTTTAATCGATTTTCTTTAGCTGCTCTCATAATATTGGATTGAACGATTCGTGCTTGTCGATCGAGGTATATATATATATATATATATATATATATATATATGTGTGTGTAAGATAAACTTAGCAAGCTGAGCAACAACTATTTGGCCAGACACATTTTGTTCTGTTAGTCAGTCACTCTCGATACGTTACGGGAGACGCAAGCGCGACCTGTTGACCGTTACAAAGTGCATAATTACGAATATAGTATCGTTCATAATTCCAAACTATTACATAACTTAAGCTATTGTGTGTCAATTCTAAAAACTATATCACAAATCAGTTCTAAACGTGTTGTTCTAAAATTTTAAGTTTTACGCATTTCAAGGTATGTCATTGTCATTAATAAATTTATAGTAGATAAATACTTTACTCGCATTCACTTCGGTCACTTCCTTGTCAGTACACGAACACGACGTCAAATTCACCATCTTATTTATAAACATGCAGTAAGGAGAGGGTTCAAAAATATTCAGTTTAAGTTAAAGATTCATTCTAAATTTACACCTTTAAAGTAAGGTTAGGTGGATTCAATCGATATGAGGATTATAAAGAAACTTGCACCTTATCGATATTTTACTAATACTTAGATTTATAAACTGTGTTTATTTTATTTTTGTCTAGCAACAATTTTCGTATTCGCTAACATATAATAAGATGAAAAATGGGACATAAAACATGATTGAAAATAAAATTTGACCAAAGCCATTTCTACGCACTAATCAGTTGTACTCGTACCTCAGTGAGTTAGTAATTTGAAAGTTTATTTTACGATCGGAAGACCTGGGTACCAGTCTTTTATGTAACCAATCCAGTTTAATCAGACGGAGGGCTTATTTGAAATTAGTATCTACGATTATTTACCATTAAATTATGTATGGGTGACATATAGATACTTTGTTTATGAATTTAAAATCAGCAGTTTAAAATCAAAAATTTTATAGTAAAATACGGAAGCTAATGTTGTTATAACGTTTAACAATTTCATGTTAACCCTATTCAAGGGTCGATTGTTGGAGTTCGTTAATTACGAAAATAATTATTAATTGCATTAGCTGTTAAACTGCCAAACACTACTTGACTAGTGCAGTGATGTTACTTCAATCGATACTATGTGAGGAAGGCCGTGTTTCCAATAGGAATGTGATGAGTTAAATTTATAAAACTTTATCACGTGCGTCCTATTATTACATTTTTATTATTTTTATTTCTTTGGAAAAACTTACACCAATACAAAAAAATCAAATATACTTATACGTTAATTAATTGATTGTGAAGGCTTATTCCGAGTTTTCACGAATATTAATATTTTCAGCTAGGGTATATTAATATAAGAAACGGTCAGAAGTACTCTTATAAAATTGGATTTTTAGAGAAAAGAATATCGCCTCTAGTTACTTTTGACGGATGGACATATAAAGGAGCAGATGTAGGTGTTTTTGTGTTAATTCTGGGCACTCTAAATGTTACATAGCTAAATAGTTCGGGAGAAACTACAGAACCATTTACAGAAATAGAAACAAATAAACCAAGGTAGCTATTTACCTACGTTCTTAAGGGGAAAGTATATGATGCGTTCAACATTCCTCTGTGTTTCGCATGAATTTTTTTTGCTGTGATACTGTACATGCATAAAGAATTCATATGATACTTAGGATTCCAGACCTGTGATTCATATGTGGCAACGAACAAAAGTGCATTAAAGGATCTTAAGTGTTTTATGTTTTTTTAATTCTGCTGATAATCGAAGTATAACGATCGCTCTTGATGTCTTACTGACTATTTTATTTATGTTTGTCTCTAACTAATAGTTATACATGAGAAGTTGTTAAAGAATTACTTTAGATACCCACGAGCACGTAAACAGTTATTTCCGAATGCATTTGATTTTACGAATATAAAAATTTAAGTATTAATTAATTACTAAGTAATTAATAATTTTTTTTACATGAAATAAGTTAATGCTTGGCAACAATCTCACCTGTTTAAACATATATATATATATATATATATATATTTATTACTTTGTAGTATACATAGTATTACGTTTTAGTATTACGCTGTCTTAATTTTTTATACTTACATACCTGTCTATTTTCATAATATTTCTGAATAACAATGAGGGTACTTGTCTTCAGGATATACCGTCGTATATTAATAGTGCGAATTGTTTCAAAGTTTTCAATTTTCTTATTAATGTTATGGATATGTTCCACCGCCCGTTTGTTGTTTATTGGTACGTAAAAGTAGTTTAAAATAACACAGACCAAATTGAGGCAAAAAAAAATTATAAACGTGTGGGTCCTACTGAGGATTGAGATAAGCTTACTAAAGGTGACGGCCTGTGCCTATAAAGTATCTATCACTAAGGGATTGATTAATTATACAAACTTATAGCAAAAGTAGCTGGTTTTAAAAGTAACTATAATACCTTCTTTTTTATATACTACTAGCTGTACCCTGCGCGCGTTGCTCCGCCACCAACTAAAATAAATTTGACGTAAAGACATTATACAAATATTCAATTCATTATGAGTTCACGGCAATATATGAAATTCATTGGAATGACAGTGGCGCCATTTGTCAAAAATTGGTCGTACCAACTCAGAAAGCTTCGTGGGTTCACGCACAACAACTTTGTTAAAGATCATCACATGATCAAACGCATAGTTTACGATTCTATAAAGGACATATAGACAAACATTCATTTTTATATATTGTGTATATATTATATATATACATGTTACTTACCGGTAATGAAGCAGGTTACATGTTGATGGTATTTGATAACCATATTATATGAACATCTATGACACCCACCTTTTAAATTGATTCACAATATCTAAAAACATTTAACTTTGTTTAAACTGTAAATGGCTAAGTATGTAAAAAGTATTCCCAAGCATGAATAACACTTATTCGGTCCAAATTCTAATGATCTTTAATGAAATGTATTTGTCATCTTTTTCGTTAACTAACAGGGAGGATCACGAGAAAAAAAGGCTTACTTGGACCCAAGGGTAGACACAGTCTTAAGCATCTTTTTATACTACAATTTTTTTTTATTTATCCTTCACTGTATCTTTTTTTACAGATGAAAACATTCGTCAGTGTACAAGCGTTCCTTCTTGTACTATACCTAGTTGGGATAAATGGACGACACGTCGACCATAATGATTATGAAGATTTGCCTGAAGCAGAAGAACAAACCGAGTTATTGAATCGAATGAAGGACCATACAATCCAAGCCCGACATCGTCGTCGGTCTCGACAAATGCACGGTTACGAATATACACCGCCATTTTATTACGATAACAGAAAAGATTACAATACACGCCAACAAGAAGAGATTCTGTCGAACATTGTAAAGTCTTTGGATGAAATTATCAGCTACTTGAGAAGACCACCACCGCCGCCACCACAACCTGTGTACATCCCTTATCCCGTGTACCAGTTCGTTCCTTGCGGTTCTCGGCCGCGTCCAAGTCCGGGTCAGAATATACCAGTCATAAATGAACCTACAACTCAAGCACCTAACTTAACAGATAGGTTTCCGGTGATTGAGGATGAAAATCAGCTTTGGGGCATTCCGATATACACTTCTGAGGAAGTTGATGATGATGGAAATGATGGGGCTCGGCCTATTAACTTGGTTCCGGTACAACCAAACCGGCCTACAAGCAGACCACCTCCTCCGGTTGAACACGGCAGCGTTCAAGCTGGGGTATGAATTACTTGAAATAATTAGGATACACTAAAAAACATAACTACTCTATAATTGCTAATTTAACCATAAAATAAATATTCTGAGGTACCTACTCTTTGATTATAACCAGTTTTCATGATCAATCCGCTAACCGACAAATATAATATATCCTAATATTATGAGCAAAGACATTTGATTACCTATATAATAATTAACCCTATATATTCAATATTTGTCCAATGGAGAAATTAATTATATAACAATTAACTCTATACAATATTTAATTGCTGTCGAATAGAGAGAAACAGAGAACTGAATTTACTTGTTTATAAATAGCTTTAACTAAATCGCTACTTTAATTTATATCATATATTGATATAATGATTTTGTAACATACATCATAACCAAATAATTTGGGTATGGCACTTATACGCATATTGTAACGTGCAATCAGATTGGTTTTTCGAGTAGGAAAAATACCACCATATAGGCATAGAACTTCTTAAACATATTTTAATACTTGGAATGCAATATATATATATGTTTGCTGATAGCATGTCATGTCATGCGCAAGTAACTTTAGTACCTTAGTCTTTTAAGTAGATGGAAGTAAAAAATGTTTTAATGATGTAAATAATACTGTTTTACAAGTGTAATGTTGGTTTACATGTAATGATCTAATGTTAAAAGCTAAAAAACCGAAATGTATTCAATTCACGTTACGTCACATTAATAAGATTAATGTAAACTCATATTGTCATAAATAAAGAATTGCTTGAATTAGTAAATTTAACCACATTTCTTGCCATTACTATTGACTCGCGATTGTAATGGAGTCCTTATATTTAAACCTTGTCAGAGAGATTTAGCTCTGCTGCTTACACTGTTAAGAGAGTAAGGCTCTTAACTGACACAGAAACAACAAGATTGGCTTATTTCAATTTTTTCACAATATTATACATATATCATGGTCAGATGTTGTGAAGCTCAGCTGCTTGTATTACATAAAAGAGGAGTATGCGCCAATTATAACCTCATGCCTATAGACCCGCTTAGAGATTTCTTTAAAGAAATGAATATATTGACCGTTATATGACTATATATTTTAGGATAATATTATGTACGTAAAAATTACTCTGATAATTTTCTTAAGAAGACTGATGTTCACAATATTAATACTGTGAATAACTTTATACTGATTAAGTATTAAGTGAAGTAATCCTAATATCCAACAGACGTTCCACTATTGGTACGAATTCATACTCGTACCACGTAACGTAGGGTAGACCATCCATAACAATACTCATTTTGTAAGCAAACAGTACTTAACGGTGCTTATGGAACAATTTTATAATGATGATGGTTATAATGACGGTGGTAATTTTGATGAAGATGTAGAGGAATAATAAGCGATGTTATTGATAATCTTAGCTGAGATCTTACCAAAACTGGCCGGTCTATATCGATATTGCTCAGTCCTATGGGAAGTGTAAAGTATGTATGATACTGTATAGTGGGGTCAGGAAGCCCCAAATATTAACTATAACTACATAATATTTTGAGATGTTTAGATGAAACTTAGTTACCTCATAAATTAAAGATCCCACTATAACCGTTGTGCATTTCAACACAATTCATCCTGGGGTTACGGAGCCAACTTGAGACAAAATTAAAAAACGCAACTAGACTGACTAACATTTTAAAAACACTTGAATTATAGACTAGATATAGATATTACAAACAGAAATTCCTATTTTATTTATTTCAAGATTATAATTGAAGGTTAAGTCATAACATTAAATTTTTCATTAATAGATGCAACAGACTACTAAAGCGCCAGTACGTCGGCCGGGAACTTGCGAGACTGCCATACTGATGTGCTGCAGTTTACAAGAAAAAGTAGCCCAGAGGAATTGCTTTTCGAGATACAGTTGTATGAAAACATACTCCACAAACCGAGCCTGTGACCAGTCTGTTATAAAACGGGTCTTAGACCATTTTGGCGATTTATACGCACCAGTCAAAAATGATTAGTAACAATTTTATGTAAAAATCTACTTTCATTGTTTATTTTAACTAACATGTACCATTGAGATATGTTGAGCTTAAGAAAGTAACTGATATTATTTTGTTCAAGCTAATATCAAATCATTGGTCTCGGAAAGATTATAAAAATTAACCTTTTCTCAATGTAATTCTATGTATTTTTGAACTCTTAGAAGTTGTATAGCCGGAAGAACATTTAAACCACGAAACTGCAGTCAAGCTACGGCTGATACGGTCAAGCTTTTTATTTACATTTTTGACCATGATTTGGACTAAGTTAAGACTTGACTCGATATTTTTCTCTTTTAACCCAATATTTTAAACAATAACTCAGTAAAAAATGGGCACGTAATGTAGATGTGTCAACAATACATAGATAATAATTAAATCAGCGCTTCATCTATATTTTATTATTCGTGAACGAATGTATCGCGCCGTTTCGTAACATTAAATTAGAGAGAGAAGGACGCATTTATGCATAGAGTACTGTATATTATACTGGTCGCTGTATTCATACTGCAAAATGCTTCTTTGTACACACATTTCAAAATATATTTTCGGATATGTAAGACGATGCAAATACATTAAGGTGTGGACATATCATAGTATCATTGCAGTAATTACACGTATTTGTAATTTTACTGGTTTCAATTCAGTACAAGATATGTCCAGGGCTGTTTTATTTATAAAATATCATTTTCAATGCCATAATACAATTGTTCCTTTTGAATAAGATTTGTTAATAATTGTAATTTTAGCTTTAAGTATACATTTTTTATTGTAGTTAATAGATAAACTATAATTAATTACACGTAAATTATAGGTGGACAACATATGATACTTTTAAACAAATAATAACGCGGAAAGTGATGAGTGACATTAAAAACGAGTTTGTAAAATTAATTATAAATATTCGTATTCCTGTTAGCTAAATTATACCAACTTGGCAAGTATACAAAGCAAAATATTTCGGTTTGAGGTCGATGAGATGAGATTTATTATCGAATATGGTTTATTGAATTATATACCTTGGAGATACATATATACAACGCCATGTGTTTATGATTTTGCCAAAGACGGCATCCAATCTACGATTTGACAATGAAAAAATCATCCTGCGTTGATAGTGAGCCTACTTGTCGTGCAAAGTCGTAGGTTTAATTACCGGCCGTAGCAAAAATTTTAATCACAGATAAATGTTAGTTTAGGGGTCTTAATTGTTTATTTTGTTTGACCACACTTTCCGCGGCACGGGAATGTTTTTGCGAAGATATATGTGGAAGCATTTATTTATTAAAAATTTCCATAAATATTTTCCATAAAAAGACGTGGTTCTTTAGAGTACAATTTATAAATAATTACGTATCCACTTAAGAATTGATACTGATTTATATTTTGAAATACTGATGTATGTTTTGGAACTACAGCTGTATTATTGTACAATGACCCAAGAGATCCCTCAAAAAGTGGCCCAAAACATTTTTTATCGCATCTTTACTTTTTGCGTACAGTATCGAACAAAAGAGACGGAAAATGCTGATCCTTTTACAGACCGTGTTATTTTAGTACATGAGGTGAATGACCGGTGTTAACAATGGGTCGCACCGAGGTTTACTATTTTACGTATTACGCAATGATTACGATGTTTAAAGTTCTCTTTTTATCCACACTTAGCATAACAGCTTACTCAAAGAAAAGATAGTAAAACCGGTAAGATTAAAGGACATTTGAGGAAAAATAATTATAGCAGTAAGCTTTCAAAGGAGTAGAGTAGTATAAAAATCATATTTCCATTTTGTGTATATCTTTGTATTTACATGGACAGAATGATTTGTCCTCGGACATTAAATGCACCGTCAAAAACTAAATAATTTCTATTGAAAATACTGTCCGTGTAATATACATATATATGCCAATTTTAGGATTACGAATTGAACTTTATTACCTGGTACTTGCAGCATTTATAGGAGATTTGTGAAATCGTAAAATTAAAAAGATTATTTTAATTGTATCATTCACGTTCCTAGTCTGTATTCATATAACCACATCCAGTATTATGATAGCCATATTATTAAAAATACATGCACGTCTGTTTATACCTATGTTGTTGTGTGAATTAGTTGCTGAATAAAAATTGTAATAGGTTTTTTATTGGAATATTTTGATATTGTCAAAATTAATTTCGTTATTCTGGGCTAATTACCACATATGATATAAAATAAATAAGTTTTCTGCAAAGAAATAATAACTGGTGTTTTCTTTTTTTTATAAGTTTTTTTGTGAAATGTAAATATGAAAAAAGAAAAGAATTTTATAATACTATAAAAAGCCTAGCATGATAATGCTGTAATTTCTAGATCAATTGGTTAATTTCATAAGATACATACCTAGCTATAAAATTATTATGATATAAAATATATCATATATGGATCGTAGTACTTATCATTAGTAGTAATTACCTAAACTTTACATTTATATAAATAACTTAAGTTAAATAAATAATAAGAATTAAGTCGAAATATGTGAAAAATTCCTTCTCGTTTTTATTGGCGTTATTTATAAACCATATTCAACATTTTATTTTAGTCAAAATTTCTTCACATCATAGTTTGTGTAAAAAAAAACAATTATAGAAGTCGCCGTTACACGTTGCAGCGGGAGGTCTCTACCTACTGATATAGATGTGACGGCTTAAAACCATTTGTCAATCAACCATTATCTATAAATTACTATAATCAAAACTTTACGCTACCGATTTATAGCTGATGTACAAAAATCAAACATAACTAAAGAATGTACGAAGGGCAATAAAAATAATGAATGTAATGTCTTATTAAAAGAAGCTTGTGTCAAAATCACTAAGGGGGAATTGGATGAGTGTGGTAGAAAACCTACAAGAATAATAAAAGAAGATTTTACCAGAGACCGAAAGATAGATAACATAATTGTCAAAGCATTCATTATACATGTCGTGGAGGTAGCTCAACCGATGAGTTTGAATCTTCATCAGCAAATTAATAAATAATTTGGGTCCTTTTTTCTGCAAAACTTTTTTGTGGCTATAAGTATAAATTGGGCGATATGTCACCGTCATATGACGATATGTAATTGTAAGCAGTTAGTAGGAACAATATGGCAGAACCATTGCAGTACCTAATATAAACCTATACCTAAATGTTACGGTCTTTAGGTTTTAAAATTTATTGTCGAGGTGATTAGAATAAATTCAAATCGATTTATTGTAAGAATTGGTTTCTTTGGTGTATCGATTTGTTAATACATCTCTAGACGACAAACGTCAAAACGGGCCTATTATGTTGTGGTGACTATAATTAGGGGAAGTTCAGCTAGACTGTATTATTAAAGATATTAAAATAGATAGATATTAAAAACATTTATTTCTATGCGCAAAATGTAACTACGTAAGATCACATATCAATTTTCGTGGGGTATTCAAATATAATGCGGTGGTTGCATTCTGCAAATTTGTTAAAGTTGTTTTGCAAAGTTTTATATCAGCTCGACTAAAACGAATTTACCAAAAATCTATTTTGATGTGTCTCAGTTGCAGTGTTGGAAGGACACCAAGCGAGTTCACTCCTCCTTACTTGGTCGCTAACGTGTCAGTGACTCCCCTATCATGTGGGACAGAAGTGCATCCGCAGCGAAGAAATAAAATCGCCTCTCTTATCGGCTAAATTATTTCATCGGCTAAATCGTTCATAAATTATTTCATAAGCCAACGTATTGGGGACATTTAAAGTAAAATGTAGTATTTTTATGTCACTGTAAAGAATAATAATAACAATATTCAATATGGAAATTATCTTGAGGTTACTGTATACGTTTTACATGCCTTTTGTAGCTGTCATAATAAATAGATATGTTTCTAATACATTGAACTCGTATAACCTTCTTCTCTAAAGGGGAAAAATGGGGTAAACACGAAATTTATAAAACATAATATTCAAAATTCTACACGCGCACCTACTATTTGACGTTGCTTGATTGATGTTTTTTTAATGATATAATATATTGTATATATATATATATATATATATATATATAAAATGGGATGAATAAATGATACTGTTTATGTTTATGATAATGTTTATTGATAAATTTTCCAGATTGTTGCGACCAGCCTTATATACGTTTATTAGTGAAAGTTTTTATAATAACAACCAGCACACGAGCAAACTGGTCACGTGTCAATAGTATGTGGTCACCGTGGCCCATGCTTCCCCGTAAAACAAAAACATCATTGGCTAGTAAGTGGGCAAGAATTTATTTGTAAACCCACTAACAAACTCAACACCACTGAAATATTAAAATATATTCGACCCCGTAGTCCAGTTGATAGTAATCCCGTCAGCCGATCTATGAGTCCCGGGTTCCATAACCAGCAGGCACTTATGTGACATATAAATGTTTGTTCTCGGGTCATAAGTGTTTGTAATGTCATATTTGTATATCTCCATGCCACCCGCAATACGAGGAATCCTTTTTTTTTGAGGAGGAAACCTGTAAGAGGTACTCGGTGCCGTGGGAGCGACGCCGTGTTATGTGGGATTTTTACGGCACTAAAACCCTTTCGGTGACCATTCTAAGCGCTAAGTAGAAGAGGGATCTCCCGGATAGGAATGCAACCGGATTCGTCTGAGCGAGGTGCACCTATCGGAATCTACCCGGGATGGACAACATGTCCCATTCCAAACTATCCGATCATAGCCGGCCGGACAGTTCGAGCTCTCACTCTTATCGCCTGTAACCCCGCACCTCACAGTGACACACTCACTGTACTTTAACATACAAAGGTAAGAGACCGCGAGGGCGTACTGCAATGCGATGGTCGGACCAAATCCGCACCACTGTCAACAGTAAGATGCATGAGCCATCCACAATGCAGAGAACCGGCAGCGTTGGCGAAATATAGGCCGCAATAAAGTGATCCCTGGAGGGGTTCACGACCCTCAGTGTTGAGGACATCGATGCGGGGAGGAGGACTTCAATATGCTTTAATATAAAACTTATATCTAATATATATGTTTCATATAGCTTGTGTCTACAACGGAATATCAGCAAAATAGGCATCAAATCCATTATTGAAAATGGAAAAGAAACATGCGAAAGGGTTTCACTGAGAATATGAATAATTAAAAAACCGTACAGTACTCCTGGACCATGTACAGTAACGAGTTCGGAACTCGAAAATATTAACCTACAGCGGTTAATAGAAACACTTTTAAAAATGTATATAAGTATGTATGTGGTGAAAAACATGCAGACGGATAGATCGACGGAAAGAAATTATAAGAACTCCTTTTTTATTATTTGGGTACGAAACTGTTCAAATTAGACGGATTATAACAATTTACATAAAAACAAATTGTGTCATGTTAAAATTTATTCCGAGAATTCACAAACTTAAGTGGCATCAATGCCTGTAGTCAAATGTGTTCAATAAATCTGCTGTCAATGGTTAATGGATTTTATTAATTGGTGGTGCCTCATTTTATTGGTATATAAATAACGAACAAGGGAATTGCATTCATCAAATGGAGACTTAATATTTTATGGGTAAAAAAAACAACGTAAGGGTTTGTATTGGAATAGAATGTGATGCCCTTTACTTCTCGGATGCGAGCTATATATTTACTTAGAAATTATTATATTAAAGCTTGTCAACTATTGTCATGTGACGAGAAGAATGCTGAGAATGGAAGTGGATGGATATAACGGAAGGGGAAGACCGAAGAAGAGGTGGATGGACTGTGTGGAAGACGA
The DNA here is from genome assembly GCA_003671415.1 of Megathymus violae. Taxonomy (NCBI): domain Eukaryota; kingdom Metazoa; phylum Arthropoda; class Insecta; order Lepidoptera; family Hesperiidae; genus Megathymus; species Megathymus violae. Next base: position 4,388,359 of record PDGT01000007.1, read on the forward strand.
TACGAAAATTAAGTATGTAATTATCTAAATACACTAGGACACTTATTATTTAATTATCGATTTTATACTAAACTAATTAAGTATCCCAAGTATTTGCCAACAACGCAATAATAAGATTCAATTTGTGACAAGATTTTTTTTAAATATACAAAAAATCTACCGAACATTCTTCAACACAAGGTCAGATGCCAGTACCACAAGCCTTCTTGTCTAAAATATTTATCAAACATTTATCCAATAGAAAATAATTGTTTATTACAAATGCTTTTATTTAAAATCTAAGCGGAAAGGCGTTTGTAATCGCTATTCGAAAAGTGTTATGACCAAAGATATGGTTATGATTGTAACATACATTACTACATTAGATCCATGCGTTGTACCATGGACTCTTTCGGCTTGTATTTCGTCTTTACTGGCCCAATCATTCGGGAGGTATGTATGTAGCTCCACTACTGTGCTGTAACCTGTATAAGCATAACTTGGCTGTTTCTTCTGAGGTATCAAGATTCAACGTTTAGTACTTAATAACACATTGGTATAAAATTTAAGCAGTCTAACTCTGACGTTTATTGTCGTAAGACACTTCAAGTGTCATAAAATTCTCGTGTTCCGCGCAAGGTCTAGACTAGTCATACTTATCATAATTGCTTGATGATAAGTCAAATGCTCGTTTCGTTATCATTAAGTGTATGTACAGCTGGTTACAGTATTACGATTTTGTAATCTGATTTCGGTAAAATTAAAATGAATGTTATGATTCTATGGCCTACGATGCCTTAAGAACTTAAGCTCCACAACGATAAGCGAACAGAAATTTGAAAAAAGCGTTGAATATAATAGCTCATAAATAATTTAATCACGATCAATGAAATAGATACATGTAAAACACGCAGTATATTAGACTGTTAATAAGTAACCGGAGTAAGTTACCTAATAATATTTACGTAAATACGTCAATACTAAGTATTCGTGAGTATTTACTTTCTTAATATTGGCACATCTGCTCGCATACTGGCTTGAAACATAAATAATGTCATTGCTAGACATATAGAGTGGAAATGATGTCGTAATATAACAGGCAAGGAGGCCAAATCTGCATGAACTGAAAACAAACGAAGGTAACCTTATTTATGCATATTATGTAGGAGAGGTGGCTCGAAAGGTACATTTTTGTTGTTAAAGTTCTAGTAAATGATAGAGATAATATTTGTAATAGGTAAGCGTCAAATGGGAAGCCTCCATTATCGTACTATTGAAATAAAATGCAATATTTGTAATTTCTTAATTGTGTAATCTAATTTTGTCCCTTTCATAAATTTGCTGTATTGGAAGGGACGCCATAATTTATGAAAGGGACATTACATAATATTAAGGAAAAGTCACTTTATATATTACTACCCATGTTCATAAAATATAAAATACATATACAGTAATTCAATAGATAGGTATATATGTTGCAAATTCAAATTTAAAAGTAACTGCAATATTTTGTTTGTATTATATGTAAGTTAAACAGAAATCAACAATATTATAAGGTTTTCTTAGAAATAACGAACTTGAAAAAAAAATTCTTTCCTTAAAACATAATCAACAATCTCCTTATAATTAACAATAAATTCAACACTTATTTTAATTTTTTTTATGTTAATAGCCGACAAACGAGCAGACGACCCACCTGATGGTAAGTGGTCACCGTCGCCCATGGACATCAGCAAGACCAAAGGTATCACCTATGCGTTGTCGGCCAGGAAATGAGAAGAAGGTAAGAAAGAAAGTACTAGTAAAAGTATTCATTTTATTATTGTTTATTTATTTTCCTTTTTTGTACATAAAATTAAGTAATGTTTGACAACAATTCCACCTGATGATAATCAAGTATAATATGTTGAGCGAATTAACTTGTAAAAGTCTATTTTTATATTATAAAAGTCTATTTGATTTCACTGATACGCTGTTCTCTAACACCTCATTCACTGTCTCTTCAATTTTGTTTGCATTGACACGCGTTATCTTTTTAGGTGGAATTTTCAACCTGCATACATGATAAACTCATTTGATGGTTAGCCAAAAAATAGCAGTCTTGAAAGAAAAAGTTATGAAAGGGTGTCCCATTCATAACCGTTTGTTGTGTCCTTTTCATAAATATGAGTTTGATATCGAAAACATAACCAAAAAAAATATAGAATTTTAAAATTAAGTTTACTGAGATTTTGTTATCGTATATGTAAGACTCCAGCCTATTATAAATAGTGGTTAAGAACCAAATAATTAATCACAGCACTTAACAAAACTTTTCGCAATTATGACAAAAAAATATTTTTCATTGCCAAAAACAACAATCGCACGGCTCCATCATTTTTTAAAAGACAGAAGTGTGATGTTAGACGCGAACTAATGTGGATCAGATCTGCCATAGAACAAAATTAGTGTTGACCGGAAATTGTTTTTATTTTGCCAATTATTTAAATTGTCCCTTTCATTACGTGTCCCTTTCACACCATTTCTTCCTACAATATTCGTAGCTTGTATCGCATGTATATGCGAGGACATCCGTTTTTAGAATTTATGTATATCGCTTTGTTATACAATCACGTAGAAACCACTGAACGGTTTCAGGCAATTCTTGGAATATTTATAATATATATAATTATACTTACGCGTTAACATCTGGATTTATTTTTACCTTGGTAAGAAAAATGCCCACAGAATAGCGAACGTAAATTTGTTTAGTTTTCTTATGACGTTAGAAATATTCTAGGTGCTTTTAGTCCTTGCTATAAATAAACGTTTCTCGTTCATAGAACACCATTTCGAAATGCCTGATAAAAATAAATGAGCATCAATTTGTTTTAGACGTTTTCAAGTACGATTTATGTCTGCTTGGTATGACTGCGTGCAATAATCAAAATTAAAAGATCGTTTGAGCTCATTTGAATTACTCTGTACGGCAATAATCGAGCATGTCCTCGTGTCGAAAGTAGTACTAATTTTATGGCTTACGGCAATCTTTTCTAGACAATCATATTAAAAACCCGAGATGCATTTATAATATTAATAGTTCGACTAGCAACAGATCTTGTGATTTAGTTATTAATAAATTAGAAAATTATGGAATAAAAGGGGAGCAGTTCTAGGCGGTTAGAAAGCTAACTTAAACATAGATAGCAGTATCTTTATCAATACTAATAAATAAAGTTGGAGTGTCTGTTTGTAATACTAAAATAACCGCTTTTTACTACATGCATATGAATGTATATACGGTACATATACCAAAATAACACTTTTTACAATTTTTGTTTGTCTGTCTGTCTGTCTGTCTATTTGTTTCGGCTAATCTCTGAAACGGCTGGACCGATTTTGACGGGACTTTCACTGGCAGGTAGCTGATGTAAGAAGGCGTAACTTAAGATACTTTTATTTCTACTAAATAATTTTTTGTTAAATTCCACGCGGACGAATTTGCGGGCAGAGCTAGTATGTAATAAAAGAATATATGAAAACACGATTTTTAACATTTACGTTTATTTTTTTAATAATACTTATAATAAATAAAAATATTTTTGAGTCATTTCACTTGTAGCGATCCTATAATTATACATAAGCAAACCTATTTTAGTTACCATGTCATTCATAAATAACACCATTGTCATTAATCTTTCTTACGCCTTTGTATATTATCGCTATTAAATATTGTAATCATATTTGAAGTCCTATTTAGGAGTTAAACCTCATTGATACGAACTTCCACAAACTCATTCGACATTCCAGAAATCCTAGTTGGATGTGAGTGTGTGAGCATTTACTAAAAAATCAATCATCAAGAAATTGACGATTTTGTAAAGTTCATGCTGAAATAAACTATCTATAAAATACACACGTAATCCTAGATTTATTACAGATTATATTAGATAACATTGTGTCCTGTGCCAGTTCTCATGACTTCGTTGTAATTGAACTATTTGGGTTTAAAGCAAGACGCAACAATACTGCGCAAGAATGCAATTTTATCCGTGAGAAATGTTAACTGACTGTTCTTTGGGTGCGAGCGTCTCATTCAGGTATTCAACTTTTAAATTTGGTAAGGCCGCTTAACGTAAATTGTACTCATAGATCGATTAGAATCTAACATTAAGATGGTTACGGTGTTTCAATAAACAAAACTGAATTGATGAAGTATTTCTTCAATTCTATAGATCAAGGTTTTGGTTTCATGCTGTGCAGAGACTAGTTACCGCATTAATCCACTGTTGTGTTTTTTACGTAAAATAGTTTTTAACAACAATCTCACCTGTTGGTAAGTGGCGATGAAATCTAAGATATTTTCGTTGGAGGTGTATATTAAAAGTAAAATAATAGGTAAGGAAACTAATAACTCGCTCAATCTCCGCCTCTAAAACGTTGCCCGCGCGGGAGTACTTTTAATGTATTTATCTATTTTCAAGAAATTTTCGCGATATTTCCAAAATTCCCCACGTATTGAAATTTCTTTTTCATTAGAAATATAGTACTTCATAGTTTAACTCTCTAATCAAGTCTTATCCTAGCTGTTAGAACTGGCCTCTTAGGGGCAGTGGGTTTTTCTTAAAGGCAGTGGTTTTATAAAAAAATAGTGATTTTTTATACCACAGAAAATAGTGGATGGATGAAAAAGATTTTTAGTTAAGTTGTCATAATGACGGGAAAATGTTGATCTATGGTTGCTTACATTTAGACAAGGGTAAGATAGTAGTAGCAAAATCTATGGGGCCAAATATATGTATAGGGAGGATAAGAGTTACGCTAATATTATGATAATCAACAAAAACAAATATTAAAGATGAAAAAAATATACTTAGCCGTGTTGTAATCATAAATGGCGTATGCCAGTATATTACGTGTATGCTTTTAATATTTCGATATTAAGACCGGGCTTTAAGAATATACCGTTAACTAACTTTGCAGTATTTCGTAGATATTATGTAAACGTATTGATAATTTTCCAATATACAAAAATGGATATTTCAATTATAAGAGAGTGTTTCATTAAGCTAAACACAAATTTTCACAAGGCTTCCATCAAAATCGGCGGTTTTTGAAACAAACTTTCATTCTGTATTCAATCCTTAGCGGTAGAACATCCTAATTCTTCACACTCTCACTCGAGAATTTTATAGCGGATGCCATTATCAAACATAAATGAGACGTTACAATCAACCAAGAGCCGAGAAAACGTATAGCTGTCATATGAATGACACCGGCCGGGTAATGAACCCTTGACTCCTAAGGATGACAGGTAGAATCACTTTTAACTGAGCTAAATCGTCGATTAATTAAGTAATCGAGAGGAGCCGGTTGTCGCCGATTTCTCGATGAGACTATTAAAGAGAGAATTCGAACAATTAATGCAATAACATTCCAATTAAGCATGTTTATTCATTCTACTTTACTCACGTGATTGGTGATCTCAGGCCATAAAAATGAATGATCGTAAAATGCTTCAATTGTGATAGACATTTTGCCTAAGTCACTTCTCATTGTTACAATATAGCGAAGTATAAAGAGCAAAATTACTCGGGTACCAAACGAACGGCAGAAGATTGTAAGTATTTATAGCTTTGCTGTAATATTTAAAATATAGTATCAAAAATAAAATAGACCATGTACATATAACATTAAACATTAGTAACGTGATATTTATATAAAAAGTTAATTATTTTAAATTAATTTTCGTTTTGGAAGAAAATTCAAATTGATTTAATTTGCATTTTCTTATGAGTTCCATTTTGTGATTGTGATTTGTGGCAGGTAGCTGATGTAATAAGGAGTAACTTATACTACTATAATTGTAAGTATTTAGTAGGACTGATCATCAAAATAGACGATGTATACAATATATATGGTTTCATAGAGAAAATTATGCTATCCACTTTATTGTAACTGGCCACTAGATGGAGCTGTGAACACATTGTTATTTGAAACATTCGACCGGGTTTATACGGTTGTATATGGGACCCGAGCGTTAGTTAATGACCATAGGTTATTGACCGATGCAGTGAGATCTCAAGTTACTTGAACGAAGGTTCAAGATCTTTACTGCCTGTCAATAACGTTGACTGTCAAGGAGTTACTTTCTACAATCATGATTTATCCTCAATTCTCTTCGCCTTGAAATACCTATTTCCTAATGAATAGATTTATTTAGAATCATAAATGAATTATTCACCATTAAATACAAAGAAGTTATTAAGAATTTGTGCTATTAATATGAAATTTTGGTAAACAAAAACTTTTATTAAATGTTTCCAGTTCAGTGGTCACTGCGGTCCATTTATTTGTTGTAACATGCCCTTACAAGGCACCGTCTTGTTTTATTTGTAGTTCGAAGACATGCTTATCCTGCGGAATAAATGTATTAATAACTTAATCAATATGAATACTAACATAATCATAATCAATCATACTGTGTTATAAATACATGTAAAAAATAATTAAAAATAACTGTAATACTTACAGATATCAATGAATCATCATTGCGACAAATCATTTGTGTAAACAAAACTTTAACTAGGCAAGTCATTTAGATAAGATACGATCCTTAACATACGTACCATGACCTTAAACTTAGGTGTGAACACTAACGAATTGTTTACGAGTTTAATTTAGGACAAGGGTGGTCAATCTTTGTTAACCAAGTTGTACATCTCATTTATTAAATACGATTCCATTAATAAAATAACACAGAAGATTAAAGTTGCATTCGAGCGGCTCTTTTAATTCGTCTCGCCGCGTGAGTTGCTAGATCGGCTTAATGTAGGCAAATATGTACACATCAGTGAATTTCACTTGCCCCAATGGAGAAGGTACAATATAAAATATAACATTATTGTTTATTAGCGATTTCGCTTGCTTGGTATTGGAGATAAAATACGTATTTTACGATATTATTTCAAACATTTGCCATTACACGAGCGTAATAAAATGTAATCATTAAAATTTAAAAACGCCTCATATGACTGCTAGGTTATTCAATGTAATTATTAGTAAAATCATCATTAACAAGTAATCCGCATTACTGCGCATTGTCCCGGAGAATTCTCTGCTCCCCATTTGGAGAAGACACCGTAGGCAATTTCTGCATCGGCTACACAGCTGGCCTACAGGGGACCAAGAATGAAATGAAACTTAAAAATAGTTTTCAGGAGTGAAAAATATGTATCCTCTCAAATCATTATGATACATCTTGAACCGATGTGCGACCAAGCCGTTGCAGTGTATATACCGTCTCAATTTAGTAGAAAATATGCATTTGACTGTCTCTTTAGTTAAATAGTTCACTACATTAGTCATGAAAGCGGTTTAAGAAAAAATTGCCATGACAACGAGTAATAAGACTTTTCAGAAATATATTGACTAAGTAAATGGGTATTATATAGTGACATAAGTAAATATATTAAAATTTTTAAAACTGCATTCATGGAAGACATATGACGTTTGACCATTTAAAATATAGGATTCTATTGTAACGACAATATGGCTATTTGTCCTTAGTAAGATTAATTGAAATTGACGTCAGAATTGAATTTATATAAAAGGGTTGAAAAGTGGATTATACGGCAGTCCAGTTTCGAACAACTTAGCGGGAATAGGGAAAATTAGAAGGAAAACTTAGTTTAATGAACGGTATTGGACAGAAGTGAAAAGTGCATCAAATGAGTGAGTTCAATACAAAAGCGTTAGAGTATCAGAAATTGGACATTTAATACTAAATTCCTGTTACTTTTTAACTGATTCCGACTGTGATTATTAAAGAGGCGAGAAGCAGAGAAGCTAAGAGAGGTAAGGCACCTATATTGATTGTAATTTATTTTTTATATAACATGGGAGAACGTTATGTGTTATGTTGGATCGTTATTCTTTGGAGAAATAACCTACTTCAGTTTAATATTTACAATGCTATTATTTTTTTTAATTTTTAAAGCATTAGGATAAAACAGTGTTATTTTTATAACAATTTCATTGCATCGTGTTCTGTGCTCAAATTCAAATTCAAAAATATTTTAGGTATTTTGTAAATAAACTTATGCACGTCATATTTTGCTTCTACTACCGTTTGGGAAAGGTTCTTTAACATTGAAGAAAAGAAACTTAGTAGAAACTCCTCAGTATATCTTTTAACAAAACACATAGCAATTACAAAGTAAGTTTTAATCTGCGCGGAACTGGTTTCAGGACTTTTATTATCAAGCGTGCTTGACATTAACATATTCACCTATACCATCTGCCCTTTACCTAAAAGCTGTGTTATAACGCGTCGCTTCTAAAAGTATATACTTTCTACAAACACGTTTGCCACAATTCTTCTTCTTCTCGTGCCATCTCCATCAAGGAGATCGGCAACCATTTGTCGATACGTCTTTTTACCAGCAGTCATATAAACTAGCTTATCTGTGCTTTTAACCCTCAGCTAGCCACTTATATTTCCAATCCATGAGATTCTTCTTCTACCTGGTCCTCTACTTCCTTTAATTTTGCCTTCAATTATTAATTTTCATAAGTTATATTTATTGTTCAAAATACGTTGTTTTTTTTTCTTAACGATTTTCACAATTTCCAAATCTTTATTCATTATTTGTAAAACTTCGACACTCGATATTCTACCTTTCCATTTAATTTTAAGCATTCTTCTGTAGATACACATTTAAAAAGCCCTTAGTTTATCAATTGAAGTCTTTTTCAGTGTCCAACTATCGGAACCATACATAAGAATTGGAAGTATATAAAATTTAACTAGTCTCCACCGCAGTTTTAAGCTAATTTTTCTGTTAGCCAATAGTTTCCTCATGTTCTAAAAGGTGTTTCTGGCAAATTCAAATCTTATTCTAATTCCATGATCCGGTTCCCATTCTTCATTTAACTAACAGTCGAGATATTTGTATTTGTTAACTCTTTCTATACAATCATTTCCCAATCGCAAAATTGCTGATGAATTTAAATGTTTACCAACAATCATTAATTTACTCTTAGTTGTGTTAGTTTTGAGTTCATATTCCAAAAGTACCAGATTCAATTTTTTAAGCATAATTTCAAGGTCAATTAGGCTTTCTGCCAAAACGATTTTATCATCTGCATAACGTTGTTGTTTAGATTTTATTTAAGTAAATTATTAAAATTTATCCACGCATCAACTCACTGTAGTGAGTAAATGAAAATGACTCAAATACAGGTAGGTGTGTTCGCCAAATGACTTATCTCACTTGAATTAATTATATTTACTTAATGACTGATTTTAATGTAGAATATAGGAAATTTTCGAAACGAACAATGAAATAATATTAAATAGTACATTATGAAGTTGCCGTCCTATAGCAGTGGCCATGATTAATTGTTTTTATGATTGACCGAAAATTCTAATTTCCAATTAATTTTGTATTTTGATATTCAACCAATAGTCTATTGTTTAGTGTTGATAAATTTTTTGTTTCATCACATTGAAATCTTTTGCGTTAGCGTGGATACATTAAAAATACGAGTAATTATGGAATACGAGTTCCATCGAGGTAGTAGTGCGGCGCAAACGGTGCGTGCTGTTTAACGACCTATACGAAGCGAACGCACGACCCGTTACTGGTTTAAATGCTTCTGATCTGGAAATTTTGATCAGAAATAAATAAACCCTGTCGTCGCTCGAAAGTTATGGTCGACGAATTAAAGGCAATTGTGGAAGGATTGTGGATCAATCCACGGCTGAGTTAGAGCAGCTTTTGCGTCAAATTGGCAAGGTAAAAAAGTTTCACATATGGGTGCTATATGGACTGGATAGCCAGCGCAACAACCGTATTAAACTATGCTTTGCGTTGACCAACAGACACATAAACGAAGGGATTTTGAATCGCATTGTCACATATGGCGAAAAGTGAATTCTCTTTGTCTATCGTAAGCGTCCATTATATAGGCTGGACCTTATTTCTGCAACTAGGCAGTGCCCTAAATTAAATCTTTCTTCTTAAAAAGTGAGGGTTACTGTTTAGTGATGTACCGTCGGTGTAAATTATAGAAGCTTCGTAACTAGCGTCAAGAGCATTACTGCGGATGCGCACTGTGAAGAACTGAACAGAACGATGAAGAAGCAATCAAATCTCCAGTTAACTTTGGGTACTCACTCGTTCCCGTTTCTGCACGACAACGCGCGAGCCCACACTGCCCAACAGACGGTCATCAAGCTACCACAGATGATATTGGAAGCTCTCCGTCATTTACCATACTCATCAGACCTTACCTCCACTAACTTCTATATTTTTCCGGGTTTGCACAACTTTTTCACAGTAAATAAATTCAATAAGCAAAAGGCATTACAAAATGCTTTCTGAAGAGCTTGTTGTCACTAAGGTTAAGAATCGGAAATTCCCGGAACCGAATGTACCGGGATTTCCAAATACTGGGATTTTCTTTCAGAATCGGGACTGAGACTTCTAGTCCCGGTTCTTTCGGTACTTTCGGGACTTACTTACTGTCGCGACTTTTTTTTGTTTCTGGTATTTTTAGTTACAAAAACACTGTTTATTGATAAAATAACAACAATTGTGTCAAAATAATTATTCAGCAGCATTAAAATAAAGTTAAGATACTCAAAATTGCGTGTAATATCGCATCAAATCGTTTGAGTTCGGCTCAAGCTCGCCCTCACTTCGCATCGCAATGTATCGCTCCCTTGGACCTTATCTTTTTTCATTCGTTTATATTTAGTCTGTGTTTTCTTGTGGTGAATTGTCGTTAGCTATTTGATTTTTTGATTGTCTTATATATGACTTTTACTACTGATTCTTGTTCTTTTAAGTTTAGAAATTATGGGTTAATAAAAATGCTCAATATCGAATATCGAAATAAATCTGAAACGGCTGGACCGATTTTAACGGGACTTTAATTGGCAGATAGTTGATGTAATAAGGACTAATTTAGGCTACTTTTATTTCTACTAAATCACTTTTTTGTTAAATTCCACGCGGACGAAGGCGCGGGCACAGCTAGTCGATAATATGAGCGAATTATTGAAATTAACAGAAATAAAAAGATACAAATTTATACTCGAACATTTTTTGTATACAAATCAGTACATTTACAGGTAAAGACTTAATAATCTGTAAACATATATTCATTCGTAAACAGATTTTTGATTGTAGAGTTTGGGTAGTTGGTATTTATTATAAAAGTAGGAAAATAAAATTTATATCATTTTAAAGATAGAAACTTTCTTTATAGATAGATTTTTACTATGTTGTTGATGTTTACATATACAATATAATTCTCCTACATGAATGTATTGCCGTCAATGTAGGTAAAGTAAAATACAGTGAAGGATTCACCTTAAAAATTATTTAAACAATGAGTTTGATGATAGCCGTGGATTTTGGTGTCATGTTAATATTCGTATATGATGATGTTAAAAATGTATTTTCCACCACGAGTTTCATGGATTTAAAAATTTTTCTTGTACATCAGCAAAAAAACAATATTGTATCGTTCGTAAACAACTACAAGCAATATTAGAAACGGTGTCGCAATAGGCTACGCCCATCGCGAAACACGAAGGAAATATGTTTTGTCTTAAGAATAAAATTAAGATTTTTTTTAGAAAGTCATACATAAACTGTATTTATTAGTAGTTGTATGTATGTATGTATATATATGTATATAAATTCTAAATATGTATTTACATTAAAATTAATGTATCCGTGACAAACAAATAAAAATAATATATAATAATATTAATAGGTAAGGAACTTAGCAAAGCATGTAGTGGCATATAAATAAAACTGCCTTAGTAAAATTTATGTTCGTGTATGATAAATTACATTGTCCTTGAAATTGACACATTCACCCAATGCTCCTAAGAATACCACGAATTAAACAATGCTAGAACCCTTCCAATTTATATTTTTATGGTAACCTATTTGTGTGGTTACTCCATTTATATTACTATAGCTCAGTTGGTAGTGACCCCGCCAAAATAGTTGATTTTAATGGTAACGCAACACAGAGATAACTAAAACGTGGGTGTGAATGAGTGAGCATTTATTTATTACGCGGTGTGAATCATACGTGCCGTGTGTACACACACACGGTATGTTATTAATACGCCTCATAAGGTGTGGCTGCCCGCGTCTCGCAGTCGGCGTATACCTAACCTACCCTTGAACTTGACAATCGTCTTAATAAAAGAAATGGTTAGGTCATCACTTTTTTGAACATGACGCAGTTTAGCTGATTCATTTTAAACTATTCAATAGGCAATAACTAAGAATTGTATTAAGAAATTATCATTGATATAAAACGTACGTATGTACGTACGAGAAGACAATAATTTTGTGCACCGTCATCACCGTTTCAACCCAAAATCGGTCCAGTGTAGGGTTCCAGGTCTTTCTTACAATGAGTCGGCTATGGCACCACATTGGCTGAGTGCGGGTTGGCAGACTCCAAACATTTTTGAGAAAGTTGTGTAAAACGGTCATGGCATGCAGGTTTTTTTCATGATGTTTTCCTTCCGCTAGCCAAATGATAATTTGTAATTAATTAATTTATACTTTGAAAAATTAGCGGTGCGTGCAGGTTTGTAATTCCATTTATTCAAATTTCTTCACGGGTTCAAAGCAAAAATTAATAATAAAAACACATTTTATGACAGGTATAACACAGGTAATAAAATGACTTGCATCAGTACATTCCAAATTTTCCGATTTACCTGTTCTGTTCCATTCTCTAAATAAAATGGATCCTATACGTTGCCCCGTAATATTAATTACAAATATACTAAATTCAATCAATAATTGTTCAGTGCTTTTCAGAAGTTGATATTTTTGCTTCTATATTGATAGCAATACAAATTTTTCTTATTTACTTCGAATTCACAAACTAAGTTATTAAAGCCATAATACAAATTCAGTAAATTGACTCAACTAAGACGTTGTCCTAACGCAACAGCCAATGACGAGATTTTTCTAACAACAAATTCAAACATACATACGTTCTCTCGCAATCACTTTTAATACTGTGCCAAAATGTCAATGCAAAATGATGAAGCAATTTCATAGTCATCGAGTAGCATTACAATTTGGTTCGTGACTAAATCCACGATTCCTTTGCAATTCTGCAGTTATTATCTTTAGCCAATGTCAATCTGGCTTATTTTAAGTACTTACTTTGCATCCATATCTCGTTCAGTATGTAAATTTTACGGCAAAATTTCGACTCAATTACATGGATCGTGGTGATGACAAACAGCAGTGGCTCGGAGAATGTTGACAGGGTGACAGATGACATTACATTTGACACTAATACATAAGGCTACCGACCTTACGTTCGCTTTATTTATTTGTTTTGTTTTTGGAAACCATGACAACTACACTTTGTTCTAAAATTTGCAGCTTTTAATAGATCTCTAGTCTGTGCAAATATTGTACTACAGAATATAATATCACATATGTTTTGGAAATTAACAATATATACATGCATTTTATATTTTTGTGTTATTTCTCTATATAGACTTTCACAATGCCAAACCTCACACTTCTCTGTGCGCGCAATAATAATGTTACAAAACTGTACAAGGTTTTCTCTTCACTTGTCAATCATTTATTTATTCGGTACACTTGTTTAGATGACCGATGTATTCTACTTAGGTATATCATTTTTCAGGAAGTAAAAATTTAAAACGACTTCGTGAGAAGTAGTTTAAATATCAAGGTTCCGCACAATGGATAGGAAAATACCGTTCCAGATTAAAATGCCACTTGGCATTGCAGTGTAGGTACAATAGATAAGACACTGAAATGATCCGCTGACTTCATCGTTTATCGTAAGATGGTTTATGAGAAACAAGGGCACCTTTGTAAATGTTACTTGTAAATGGCTTAGGTACGTAATTTAAATCGCAATTTACAAAATAAAACGCAATCCTGCATTTGAAATAGAATTTTGAGTGGACGGGCAACACAAATTAGAATAGTAAAAAGCATGACAACAGGAATTTCTTAATGACGATAATATTTACAACAGCGATTTAACTTAGTCCTTCAAACCAAGAATACTGGAAATTATTGCGACGAGACGTGCTCACTATCGCTTCGACTTCATTGTACGTATGCAACATACATACTTCGTGTGAATAGGTCATGACAAGAAATTACTAAACCACTCAAATTCGAAGATTTATGTCAATCTTAAATGTCGGTTAAATTAAGCAAAGCGACCACAAATTTCGGCTGCAATCGACAGTCAAATGGCAGGCACAGGCAAAATGTCTTAAGCGATTCCGTGCTTAGGGGAGGATGTAAGCTATCAGACTCTATTGTTATCGTTAGTTAACAATCGTTAAGCTATAAAAGAAACGGTCACTAATCCCTCCAAAAATTTGCATTAGTGCAGCTTGGTGTTCGCACACCCTACAGCTCTCAATCAATAGTAGAGACTCAAATCCTGCCTTGAGCCTTTAAGGAGTGAAATTTAATAAAACGGACTTGGCACTGTGAATTACAAGGCTACTTCATATTGTAGATTTTTGTTCATGTCAAAATAAGTACTCTACTTACACACTTAACTTAGAATCAAATATTTCCTTTTAGAAGAGACCACTGACACTTTCTAATTCTGCTCTGAAGCAGGTTACTGACAACAACTTAGTCTTTCGATTTGGCATAAGCTACAGCCAGCTGTTGCCATTGAGGCCTCGTCAGTAGCAATATATATATGCCTGGCTTCAAAAAGAATTGTACTTCATTTAATACTTTAATTCACACATATGTATGGTCACAAATAAGTATGGCTTACAATAACTACATAATATTCAAGCTTATAAATATGCTTAATGCACCCGGTGTGTATAGGTCTCATCTGATATTTCCATATGAATAGAAATATATTATTTTTCACGACTCTGTAATAGACACATACCGTTCATGGAATATTTATGCGTTTCAAGGTTTTATTTGTTAACTATGTTAATTACACAGCATTGATGAATCAAGCAAGGTATTGTTTAGGCAGGTAGGCATGCAACACTTATTGTCGTACTTCACTATAATATTGAAATAGTAACAACAATAATAATACAATCTACTTGATGGTAAGAGGCCACTCCCACCACAAAATTCATAATCTTATATCTACTTCAATTATTTGAACTGTAACGGTATAGAATCTGTCCAATGTATATTTTTTTATCTTTAGTACACATTGCCTTTTTTATCGATAAAAATAATCTTTTAATTGTTGTGTCTGGCTATTGCTCTGTTATCGGATCACGGGAAAGCAATGAACAGATCACTTGGCATATTTTAAATTATAATTATATTACATGTCAATATTTAGGATACAAAGTACTTTAGGACTTTAAGTCGAAAATATTTGATAAGTGTGTGTTGCTAGGGATGAAATACCGTTAAGATGTGGTACTTTACCATCAGCCTTATACATAGGCGCATGGTAATGGTATTTATCTGCGAATTAAAGTTTCAAATGGTGAAATCCGTAGACGAGCAAGAGTTACCGACAGAGCTCGCAGAATTAGCTGGCCGAAGTAGCAATGGGCTGGTCATTTAGTTCAAAGGACCAGTAACTGTTGCGTAAGAAAAGGCCTGGAACAGCAGCCAGTGCCTCGGCAAAATCAAATTCCCTACGCCGGTCCAAGTAAACGTCTATTTCCAATAGTAGACTTCGAAGGCTGATAGATAGATGAATCTAGTATACACCAAACCATAGTCCAGTTAAACATTTATAACTTAGGACCCCTTTGGGATATTGTGGTTAAAATAATTCTATGGGTTATATGATCACGAATGCTGTCATATACTGCCGTTGCTATATATGGCGCGATATTTTTTATGTAGAAATGTAATAAAATTGTTACCACTCATATCCTAAGTTTCTTAATGTAAAAACATGTATTCTATAATCTGGTTATGTAAGATGTTTTTTTTATTAAAAAGAAATATGTAAATTCGAACATTGGTTATCGTATGAAAAAAGTAATGAACCGTCATCATATATATGTTTTCTATTTCATTCATAATTTATACAGTCCATAATAAGTAAAAACGAAATTGGACATATTTATCTAGTATCAACAATTTTTAAAACGATATCTTGAAATATACACCTTGGAGTTCTACCATGAGATACGGTCATAAATACGGTCGATGTCTAAATAAACAAAAATGAATTAATTAAATTAACAGAAACTTAAATAATTTCTTCTAAGACCTTTTACAATTGTCTGTGGCTCTCTAGCCGTATAAACAAATTAAGTCAACCATGTTGTTAAGTCATCGTATATTTCAGTTCATACGAAAAAGAATATTGATTGATATCAGCGAATTTTTATTAAATTTCAATTATCTTACTCCCTTAGGTGTAAATGAACCATTTATACTTAATTCCAAATCAAATTTCACTACTCGTGATGCACACTCCTTATCAACAACATTGACAACTTCAATTGAAAGCGAAATTTAGGTGCCTTTTACTATTTTACCGAATATTTTTAGTAACAGAAAATGATGTAAAATTTCAACCTCATCTAATTTCTAAGCTTCATCCTACTAAATCTACAATTTAAGGTCAGTCAACTGATTTCCACCTTTCAATTTATAGATTAACATACGTTTCGTGAAACATTCTTTTTTATATTCTGAAATCAATAAAAGGAGGATTTTGAAGCATAAAAAAAGTATAGTATTTGAAACGTGAAGTAGTTTTATTAAGCATTAGCTGTGCCCGCGACTTCGTCGGCGTGAAATTTAACAAAAAAGTGATTTAGTAGAAGAAAAGTAGCCTAAGTTACTCCTTATTACATCAGCTACCTGCCAATGAAAGTCCCGTCAAAATCTGTCCAGCCGTTTCAGAGATTAGCCGGAACAAACAGACAGACAGACAGATTGTAAAAAAAATTATTTTGGTATATGTACCGTATATACATTCATATGCATGTAGTAAAAAGCGATTATTTTAATATTACAAACAGACACTCCAATTTTATTTATTAGTATAGATTACTATTAATAAATATTATAAAAAAAATGGTTAACAGAATATATAATCGTTGTCTGTGGCCTATCGTAAAGGCATCTTTGAAGCATGCATTAGACACGGTTATGAAATAATGTTTTTTCCTTATACTCGTATGAAGACGATATTTTATTTAATGAAATCGTATAATGACCGCATACTACAAAACGCATAATAAAAAAAAACCCCACTCATTGGTTATGACGTATTACTGTGGGTGTTTACTTGTCCCCTCAATTCTGACAAATCAACGAGCGGCAACTAAAACTTGGGTAAGTTATAACATTACACACCTCCAGGAAAATATCCAATTATATTATATGGATAGATTGTGTAACATTGTTTCTATATTGCATCATAAACTGTGACAAAACAAACCATAAAACAAATATATATTAAAACTGATAGAGTTACGAAGAATATACACATACTTTAAGTTAATAATAATAAGTTAAAAATAAACAACGATCATGCCGGCCATCTGATGGTAAGTGGTCACTTTAGCATAACCGACACGGATAAGACAGTAACGGCCCTTATTACCGGCACTCTGATATTGCAAGCGAAGAACGTATAAAAATGTCACGTTTGATACTAGAACGAAAATGATAGCCAGTCAGGCGAGTAAAGGATCCTACCGGCGTGCAAAGAATCCGTTGTTAAGCTGGTTGTTCTACGAGCACAAAAGACAAGTCTAATGCGTCACGTTCCTTCTTTTAGAATATCGCTGATAATAATCATGAATATTTTACAAAACATGTAATTAAAAGATATCTGGCATTGTAACACAACCGTTAACTTCTTAGTGGTAGGTCCTTTACAATCTATTACCAGCATTCAAGGTTAATATTTAGAAAATGCTATCAAACATTATGTCCGGCAATTGTAACATATTAATTATAAAGACTGTAATTAAAAGCATAAATAAGTATTATCATAGTACTAGGATTCTGGATGAGAAGAATAGAATCTTAATGTTTGAGACGTGGTGCTTGGGTGAAAGAACGGGTATCACAAGCGTCCCAGTTAATTCACACAACCGTTATTTGAGGCTATAATTTATCACAATGACCAAGTGATCATTATCGGATTTGACACATATTCAAGAACAGTATGGTTATGATGAGAACTCTCAAACAAGCAGGCTTTCTCGTTATGTGTACGTTCACCGTACCAATTGAATATTAATTTCTAGTACGCACATGACATCCGAAGAATAATAGGCGCGTATCAACTTTGAACCTGTATCTTCCGCGCAGAAAACCAAAAACATAACCTTGAAGCTGTTACTGAACATCCTACATGTTATTATAATAAAGTTCTACAAACATCCCAACTCATGCATATGTGACAAGTTAAATAATGAATCTAATCTAATCACGTTATCTGATCTACAATAGAAAAACAATGGACCATTTCCGACTATTGTAAATGGATGTGGAGTCTTTATTGACCAAACTTTTACCCATATTTGGGCATCCATTATACACCCAAGACTGGATTGGTAATACTTATGATAATACATTTTTGCTCCGGATGGAAATCGAAACCGTCACGGCTCAGCATTTTATTTTTACTAACAATTAAGTGAGTACTTTAGTAAAGGTTGAATACAATTTCTGACATTTGGTATTTCCCAATCGTGCCCTGTGCGTATCGGAATGTGGATATTATGATGTCAGCTCATTATATAGGTAATGTTATTTACAGACCCAGGAAATTTAAATACTTCTAATAGGTACTTACCAATATCATATTAACGCGTATTAAAACAAGGATATCATACAAACCACAACACAAGACTTCCTCTTTTTACTAATGAGAATTATAACATATATTCTGTTAATATACATATTTAAACGCAGGCAGTTTTGTAAAGCCCATTGTTAAAAATAACTACTGGCAATGATGACTTTTGGCCGTATTTGGGCAGCCTAGAATACTCCCCCCAATCCCATGCTGTCAAAACAGGGTGTCCTAAGAGGCGACAGAAGCCAGCCTGCTTGGTGGTAGGGCTTCGCGTAAAGATTATATTATCACTATTATTATTAAGTCATTAATATTATTACTGGTATTATTATCTTTCCGTGAAGCCTGTCTGGCTAGCTACCACCCTCCTGCTTGAGTCAGCCGCCAAACGACTCGTCGTGTTCGGGCTGGGGGCTTGAGAGCCAGTTCTATCTGTCTTACCTTCTTCTCATTTCTTGGCCGACAACGCATCAGTGATACCATTGGTTTTGCTGATGTCAATGGGCAACGGTGACCATTTACCATCAGGTGGCTCGACTGCTCGTTTGTCGGCTATTAACATAAAAAAATGCTCCACTTCTTCAACTATACACTGATATATTAATCTGAGTTTCGTTCAGAACATAACACTGCTACTGTTTCCACAAAAGTTCCTGATGACATTCGAGCGGGCATGGAGAATACAATGTGCTTGAACTGATCGAAATTTAAAACGCAAAAAAATTTCAATATGAGAGATCGCAGTATTCTTCTTGCCATATTAATCTAAATTTTTCCCTAACTTCTTTGCATAATTTTTTATCTTTTTCGCTTTCTCCAGCTTATCGTTCGTTTTGGTCGAGAGTTATTTGATTACTTTTAAGTTTTGTGTGACGTGGAACTTCGTCACTTTTAATGTTTATTATTGTTAATTTCGAGTTGATTTGCTCTAACTGTTTATATGCTGCTGAAACAGAGTCAATATTTATAAACAGTATCAATATTTGTCTCTGCTATTAACAGAAGCAGATATTGTAGTGTAACAAAGTCAGTTTAAAAATTTATACCTAACAATGGTTAGTAACAATAGTAACATCAATCCCATTATACGGTATAAACTATCAACATTCTTTGGAATAACTTGCGCGCGTCGCTTCCAAACGTAATGTGGGAGTCTTTAAGAGATGAGTGAATTGGCTTTTATAAATGCGTTTAACTTGACAACTGGTTCTTGTACTACATCAGCAATTACTAGATGGGATTGGTGTCAAACATTAAGTTATCATGTGTAAAAAAATCCGGTTTAATATAAATACACCTTTCCTCCAAATGTTAAAAATCTTGGTGTCTTCAAATTTTTTTTCCATAAAATAAGTGAATGCTTGACAACAATCACACTTGATGGTAAGTGATGATGAAATCCAAAATGTTGAACGCATTAACTTATAATAGCCTATTCACTTTTCTCTTGAAGACTCCCACATCGTAAGTAGCCGGGAACACCGACGCGGGCAAGTTATTTAAGGCAAATAATTCAATTTCTGTTATTGGTAACCTCTAAGCACCAAATGGCCTAAAGAACTTTTCCCGTTCGGGGTAAAAATAACTACGGTAAAGTTTCTTATTTCATGTGTAAGTAACGCTAACCTATAAAAATATAATAGACAGTCAATGCAATCACTGCAATTTCATTCATGTAGTTTTTTGGTTAAATGACGTTTGATCGGCCAAGGAAGATAACATATTTTAGGTTAACTTTCTTTACTTTTTCTATTATAACTGATAATTTTGCACCAAAGTATCTGAAATATACATTTCCACTCCGGTATAATGCTTATGACAAATTCGCTTTCAACAGTCTACCTTATTTCACCGTACTAGGTTCTCCTCACTCATTTGGTTCTTACTCATTTAACGTCCACTACGGAATGTGAAAAAACTTCACTGGAATTATTTTTTACATCTAAAATTTAAAATATAACTTAATAGTAAGTACGGAAACTTAGATTGAAATTAATTATTAAAACCACAAATAATTTGGGTTTATACCTTACTCACCTTAGTAAAAGTGACGAAATATACCGTCTTTAGTAAATGACAATCCATGTCATGAATTTTATTTAGATTGATTTCCATATTTTTGAAATAGTAAAGAAGACTCTAAGTAGACTTTTCAACTAGGATAAGACCGGCAGTGATTGCCATAAACAAGACCCACGCTTAGGTCATATGAGCTACTAAATAATGTCAATGTGCAACCGACTGAACAAAAGACAGGAACTCATTAACATTCGGCATCACATTGTCATACGCAAACAGGAAAAAATTTGATAGGCATGCGGTAAATTGATGGTGTCATGGTGAAAAGCCAAAAAATGTTAAGCTTCGATTTCGTGTTCTTTCACGTGACGCACTGAGTCGCACAGATTAACAAAGTACGAGTAGAACGTCGTAAAATAATCCTTGCGATATAAATATTTCGCAGTTTTTTAACGGACGATCGATTTTTGGAAGAAAAAGGCTATTTCGACTGTCTGCTAAATTCGTGAAGTCTTCGACACTGCAAATTTGAAAAGAAGGTTTTGAATCTATATACGACTACATTCAAGAGTCATACAAGTATGGACTCCGATTTTTATTTTGACGTATGATAAAAGAAGTTTAAAACTTTCAATGCTCTAGAAGACGTGAAAATTTACAAATTCTGTTGTACGAGCTCCCACCGTTGTACGCCACAAGTAGCGTACTCCAGTAACAGTATCTGCTAACAGATGTAGTCGGATCCACCGCAACTAGATACCTTGTTCTTGCTCTGGTTCGATTAAACATCGGCAGTCTTAGTACGGTTTATTAACAGTACTTGTAACTGTCGCGTTTTATAGTAAGAAAGTTTTGAATCTTGTATTTGCACGTACAAAAATCCTCAGTGTGGTGCATGATTGTCTGTATTCTTGAGAGTTTTGTGCTTCCTTGAGACCTGCGAGAACCCACTTTTAACAATGCGAGGAATACAGCAGTGAGTGTTGAATGCATAGAATGAAAGAAAAAAACATATATTACAAATAAAGTTTTATTTAATTTCATACAAAATTAATGTAGTTAAAATAAATAAATCAATTAAAATTAATGAAATTACTAATACATCAAAAAATAAGAATTTAAATAGTAATTATGATTAGATAAGTTTTTTTTTAATTTGGACAGAGGTTTAGCTGAAAGCCTTTAGATAAAATCCTCCTCCAAGGACTTCCATTTTTCTTCATGGCTAGCCATTTTTAACCTGCTTACGTCACTAATTCGTCAGCCTATCTACACATGGCCTGTCCCTCGCTCTAATTTCTCGCGGTCCAAACCACTACAAAAAGTTCATCCAAAACCCTCCGAGGAAAAAAAAAACATATAACCGATTTCAATAATCTTGAGGTATAGAGGATTGCGTCCGACCTTCATCCCATGACAGCATCCCGAACAACGAGCGAGGCTAAGACGAACGATCTCTCCTTTTAGAGATCGCTTGGCTTTTTACCACCCTTTTTAATTCTGACAGTAGTCATGCATGGCGGTAGGGTTTTTACATGCCTCGCTAACCACAACTCTCCGTCTGGAATCAATCGTAAAAGGCTTTACGTTTCGGTTGCAGTGTTGGAGAGCCAGTAAGAAATAAATCCCACGCCTTTATCTCGAGTCAACCAACAACGCTTCGGTGATGGTTTTACAGATGTCTATGAGTAGCGCTGACCACTTACCATCAAGTGGCCCATCTACTTATTTGTCGTATATTCCCATAAAATAAAATGTTTTAAATCCTTAGTTTGAAATTTTGTTTTAATGTTTTAATAAGTCATTCATTCTAAATTATTTATAGAACTGAATACTAGTCTTTTTATGCTACTTTTAGGGGCATTATTGAGTGTTTTATATATTATATCCACCGATATAAAGTTAACAGCTCATTAGCCACAGGGAAAAATTGTTCGCTACGTGTTAAGAATACACCCGCCCATATAGGCATTGTGACTTTTAGTTTAGTTAAATCTAACAATTTGCTAATTTCTTTTTTTTATACAAAAGTCTTTATTTGAAATAAAGTAATATAAAACAATTTACGAAGAAATTTCCTTTAAAATAGCTTAAACTGGATCATACCCGTTGTATTGCTTGGAATGCGGATAACACTTACCTGAAAGAAACAAAGACAATTTAGTTAATTACAAAAGTGAACGACAAAGTTATTCAGTAAAGCAAATAATTTAACAAAGCATCAAGTTATCTAATTATGAGCAACGATGATGACATTTCCATTCTAATATCCTCTATTATTGTAAATAAATCCTTAACTTGTTGAATAAAGTTTCTTTGAAACATGTTATATACAAGAAATAATTATGTGTTGGACTGTTCAAATTTCATCGTGTCTAATTACTTTCAATAAACGTTTTGTGATGTACATGACAATCTTTCAGGATAGTTTTTGAAGACTTTAAACCGAGGCTACATACAAATGCTACAAAAATAAGCAAAAAAAATGAATAGTTTACAATATGGTTTAGTAATTAAATTATCAATGGTATTAATAAATCATTATTAATACCGAATCTACACTCCTATGAATACTCCTATGAAAAACTTTATGTTGGCGAACCCTATTTTGTGATAATTACTTTTGTCTGTTACAATATCATATAGAAAAACTATTGAGACTAATCTTAATACATTCTTATTTATTTTTATTCAACTATTAATAAAATATAACATGAAATAGTCCAAAAAGTAACTGTGTGTAACTACTTATTTCATTACTACTGCTTATATAAGTGATATTAGGAATACACTATTGTTACTTTTGGGAATTGGATTAAAATCTGTTTCGGTAGAATAGAAGAAAACAGTTTTGTAGAAAAAATATATTGAGTGTTTTGTAGCTAATACAATAATTAAATATTATAATAATTATAATTCACAAAATATTTTCAGATAATAAAATTAATTAAACATGAAATTCACAAGACAAAAATTATAAATTATAAAAACATTGATTAAAATGAGTACTATTTAATTAAGGCGCGGGACCAAAATATCATGTAAACTTAAGGATTATTTTTAGGAAACGAATCATCGCTGGGTTGCTGTACTCATTGATGACGTGATGTACCCGGACAATGACGTGTGCGAAAAACTGGACATTATAGAAAAATCACAAATTTATAAAATCACGGAACTGTGACTAATTTTGTGTTAAAAAGGTTTGTTTTAAAATAATGTTAATGCATTATTTTAGGCTGTGCAGGTGACGCACGACATGAGGGTTGCATAAAGCCACATATGGCTTTGTAGCCAGTTAAAATGGTAATGAGCATCTTTATCATGAACTCATTAAAAGCTATGAACTTATTAAAAACTATGAACTCATAAAAAGCTATGAATATGAGTATTTCCTAAAACTTGTTTTGTTTCTATCTTGATAGACGTTTTTAAAACTATTTTATGGTTGCCAAACAGAAAATAGTAACCTTCTGGTAAGTCCTAATCTGCGCCTAAGGACTTACATAATACTAAGGTCGTCACACACTTCTAAGGTAGAGAAGCCTTGATTACATTTTCACCTGACTCAATTAGTAGAGCCCAGTACTATTCTCGATTGCAGATGTTTGAAATATACATTTATTCCAAGGTTTTTTTTCGCAGAGATATCTATAGTACATAGACTACATATAGTACATATATATATAGTACATACATATAGAGAAACTTGCTAAAATAAGTCAATTTAAACTCGAGTTCGAAATTTTGCAAAAGTTCTATTTCGATTGTTAGACGACATGTTATTGGGTATTCGGATATTAAATTTATAAATTTGTCATTTCAAAAACCCAACGTAAGACGTCTGACACCGTATTTGACGTCAATGTAAAGGGATCCGGGGATCAAATGTACTCAATAGATGGTTAAAACTGAACATACTCCTGGCTACAAAACGAAAACCACGTGAGTTGGTTCGGACGTGATACTTATATTTGCATTGAGCTATCCCTCAAAACCATCCATCGCTAAAAATTAATGGAAATTTTTAAAGAGTCCAGAAATTATAACCGAGTTTATTTTTATTTGCTCTTTATCGTCAAAACAAAGCCTACTTACATTAAAAAAATTAAAGAAATTTCGGCTCTGTTAGGTACAGTTTAAATATTAATAAACATACATATTATCCATAGGCTGCAGTTATCCACAAACTGTAGCGATCATTGGGCTAATTATGGGTACACAGATCATATACATACTGGGCCCGACACAAACTAAAATATTCTAAGTCGTAGACATTACAGCATCAAAAAACGCGTGGTGAATAGTGATCAGAAGAACAATACACTATGTGTTTAAAGTAGATGACATTGAATATAAATTAGTGCCAAATAGTCAACCGACTGAAGTATCTGCGGTATATACAACATAAATAAGGAAAAACTATATTTTTACACCGAAGATAATATGATATACTATAAAGCGAGAAAAGCCGTCTAATAAAGATAGATAGTAAAATGTATACAATCCACGATAAGTTAAGTTCTTCTTCTTAGCGTGTCGATTGCAGACACTATATTTTAGACGCCCAGAAATTGGCTACATTGACAGCGCTGTTATTAGCTATCATCAAGTCCGCCCGCGTGCAGGTGTTGGGGCATGCGGGGCACGACGTAAGTTGGGACATCGTTTGGACTGTGCCGCATAGGTAGTTCAAGTTGGAATCATCCGAAAGCCCCCACCTAGCCATGTTTTCTTTGCTTGGACCAGTTTTAGTTCGAAGTCTATTTAAAGACTTCCATACTGTCCATAGCAACTAATGACCAGGGGGCAGGCTTTCAGATATCGGGACGAAGGGAAACGGTAAGGTCACTTTCTCGCGCCAAAGCTTACACCGCTCTTGTTGGGGTTGGATGGATAACGATTCAACGCCCCTGATAAAGCTATTTCGGCTTTTTAGCCTCTGCTGCACTGATGTATGTTTGTGCAGAGGGTGCCTCGAATCGTTATCCATCCTTGCTCTTTCGGAGGATGCAGCCACAGTTCTAAGGACGGCTGGAGGCGCTATTACAGCAGGTCTACCGAAGTCGGTTTGAGACAACCAGTAATAATCCGGTAAGTTTCGTTTAAAGCTGTATCCACTAACTTTGCATGGGCAGAACGACTCCATACCGGGCATGCGTATTCACCTGCAGAAAAGGATAGCGCCAACCCAGTCGTCCGCAAGACATGCGGCGAGGCTCCCCATCTTGTGGACGTGAGCCGCCGTAATATGTTGTTCCGGGAGTGCACCTGTTTTTTTGATGGTCTGACAGTTTTTGCTGAAAGTGAGTGACCTATCCAGAATGACACCGAGATACCTTGGGGTACTATTGTGAGCTATTGGCACACCCTGCCACGAGATATTAAGCCTACGGCTCGCTTGACTGTTGCGGAGGTGGAAAGCGCATGACTCAGTCTTGGAAGGGTTGGGCATAAGCGAGTTCTCCTTATAATATGTACCCAAGCTTATTAGTGCCGTTGACAGCGTTACCTCAACTTCTTCGAAACTAGTCGCCTGAGTAGTGAGTGCCAGGTCATCATACAGAAAGCGGCGCGTGTTTGGGCTAGATAGTTGGTCGTTGGTGTACATGTTGAAGAGTAGCGGAGCTAAAACACTACCCTGGGGCAAGCAATTTTTTTGTGCCCTCCAAAGATTCTTGTCTTGAAGCAGATTTACTTGAAAGCGACCCTTATGAAGAAATTCTCGGAGTATCATGACAAATTTATAGTTACCTGTTATAGACTCCACTTTCCATAACAGTCGCCTTAGGTTTACTGTATCGTAGGCTGCGGACAGATCTACGATTACAGCACCGGTTATCTGCTTCAGCTCAAACCCATCTTCGATGTGTTGCGTTAGTGACAGTGTCTGATTACTGCAAGACTTGACCAGTCTGAAACCTGCTTGCTTCGGGATTAAAATCGGGTTAAGAATACTTGTCAATCGGGACAACAGTAGTCTCTCGAACAACTTATATGTGTGGCACAAGAGTGAAATTGCCCTGAAGTTTTTTGGACTGTCTGTCGGTTTTCCTGGCTTTGGGATTGCTATGATCTTCGATTTCGTCCAGAGACGGGGAATAGAAGCAGATTCCAGACATATATTGAACATTTGCAGCAACCATGACACAGCAACACGGCCAAGGTTTTTTATTTGCTCTACTGCCATATTGTCCACTCCCGAGGCCTTGCCAGATTTCAGCTGTTTTATGGCGGATATTATGTCATTCAGGTTAAAGGGTTTGCTTATTTTGTCACTTTTGCTCGCAGAGCTATCAGGTTTTGGAACCTTTACAAGACGACCTAATGACTTTCCATTTAAAATAAGCTGGTGGGCTATCTGGTTAGCGGTGACGCGACTAGGAGATCAAGGTGGAGGTGGATCAGTGGTGAGTTTGCGCATAGTGTTCCACGCCTTTTTACTATTATGCGTCATGTCGATATTTGTGACAGTGGTGATCGATTTTTCCTGTCGATTTTTGCTTATCAGTGATAGCAGCCCTTCGCCAGCTAAAGTGGTATCCTCGGAAAAAGGATCCCGGTTGTACAGGAGTTCAAACTCTTGCAGCAGTTCTGCAGTGTCTTTTGACAGCCCTGGGATGTAAGAGGTCCGACAACCCCTAGGGATACTTTTATGAGATGCGGTTGAAACGATATTAACAAATTGGTCGTAATTTTGAGGAGTTGGCGGAACTTCCAATAGGGCGTCGTCTATTAACTGCGAGAACTGCGTCCAGTTTGCTTTGGTGTAGTTGAATCGGCGCTTTAAGGGCACGTTGACGGGGCGCACTACAGATTGTATTGTACACATAATTGGTCGATGTGGGTTGCGTGGAATTGGAGCACACACTGTTTTAGTGCACTGGGAACTGATGTTTTCTCTGACAAAGATTAGGTCTGGATTACACGGCCACTCTTGAATGAAGCCGGCAATTTGGGGTCATGAATTAGAGTCAAATCATTTGTCTCAGCCCATTCCTTAACAGTCTGACCACACGCGTCCGTATTACTGTAACCCCAGCTTGTGCTGTGGCTATTAAAGTCGCCGATCACAACCCGCATTTGTTGGTCATAAAAGTTTTTGGGTGGCTCAAACTGAACCGGGGATCCGGGAGGTTTATATACAGAGGTGACGGTGCAGTATCCGGTGTCAATCGTAATTATCTCAATTTCGCTCTGGTTCGTAAACTCGGAAGATGTTATGCTCACGCCGGGAGCAGCAAACACTGCGTTACCGTGTTTCGAATGGTAGGTCTCGGCGATGAGCGTAAGTCTGGGAATGTGTGGCCGATTTTGAGTTTCGCCTCGATGGGTTTCTTGTACACAGAGTATATTACAACGTGTCGTACGGCACAGGTCAGAAAGGATTTCTGACTTGGCTTGAGAGAAACCCTCGATGTTAATCGAGACTACGCATAAAGCCGGCGCTAGTGCTGGACGAGTGGTGTTAGCCATCATGGTGAAAGGATTAGCCAGTTAGCGTTGGGGACTGGCTAAACTGTTTCTAGGGTGCGCCCGATGTACAGGAACTGCGATACATCTGCGGGGAGGCTCCTTTCTTGCACCCTATAAGTTAAGTTTAAAGTCATATAGGATTGATATTGTTTTTTATATTCAGAAGGGTAAACGAAGAGGCATACGGACCACTTGATAGTAAGTGGTCACGGTTGTGGATATAGGCAACACTATAGGAGTCACCACAAATCTAATCGGTGTGGGTGGGGAACTTCATTCTTCGGCGGGTGGTGCGATGATAAAAGGGTATCATGCGCACCAGGCCGAGCAGTTCCTCAGAGCTCTCACCGTTGTAATAACCATAGAATAGACAAAGGGAACCTACATCTCTCCTAGAGCTTAAAGGTTCAAGTCCGTCGGTGATTCGTGGGTCGGTGACGATTCGAAATTTGTTTTTCTTTGGCAACATATTACCCACGACCCCGTAGCCCAGTTGGTTGTGACCCTGCCTGCTGAGTGAGAGATACCGGTTTCGATTCCCGGCCGAGGCAGACATTTATGTGACAAATAAATGTTTGTTCTCGTGGCTTAAAATATTTTTCTTGATAAGTTTTTTGCTGCTTGGACTTCCAAAACTACTCATCGTAGAGCCTTGCTGTAGGAATGGCGTAGAATGACTTTTAAAAACCTACTACAAGTAAAAAAATGCGTTCAGTTCTATTAGGTACAATTCTGTCATCATCATCATCATCATTTCAGCCGGACAACGCCCACTGTTGGGCATAGGCCTCCCCCAAGGATCTCCACGACGATTGGTCCTGCGCTGCCCTCAGCCAGTGGCTACCCACGACCTTCACCAGATCGAATTCTGCCAATAATCATTTAAATCTATTCATTGGTTGGTAGGCAGGTAGACAGTAATCCGAAAAAAATATGCTTTGGCATTTGTATCGATAATCTAAGTATATTACACTTTTCAGGAAATACATATTTCATGTACATATTCAGTCCCCTTACAGATTCATTATTAGTATACTCGTATAAGCGATTTTATTTTGATTCCGAAGGATGTGAATACGGACTTACTTCAATACATAGAAGTAAAAACCATTGCAATACCATCCATTTAATTATCAATTTTAAACGTAGCAATTCGTTTGTATTAGACAAATCTTCGGACTAAAATGAAGAGTAAGACGAATAGTCTAAAAAATAATAGTCAAGCAAAGCAACAAAGAGGACCTTGCGTCAATTACACGAGAAACACTCTCCAGCGCAGTCTCAAGGTACTGGTCACACGCACCAAATTTTTGATAATTTTGACTGAAATGGAGTCATATTTTCTATAATTATATCATTGAATTAGTTCGCTCAGAATCCAAAGTGACCCATCCTATCCTCAACGAGCATGTCGTGTAAAAAGGGTGGTGTTGATGGGAACTCTCCTTTTTTGTTTGGAGTCAACTCCCTTTTTAATTATGTTATGGTAGAGTGATTTATTGGTTGCAGAGCGAATAAATAAGGATTCTGAAGTTTATCTCAAATACTAAGTATATTTAACTGATTAACACAAACTTGATATAAATCCTTAGAACTATTTAAAGTATTTAAAACAATGGTAATACATGGTTAATTGCGAGCACGAGATGTCACAACGGTGGTCAGCTACGTACTGCCTTGAAAGAAACAATTAACCATTTTTAAGTATAACGTTATTGAATATCAAAAATGCTGATTTGTTCGATTGCGTTGTAATCGAACATGTCGAGAAATCTTAAGACGTCTCTTAGGATATATTCCTATGCAGAAACATTAGTTACATCCTATTTTTATTCAAAACTTCGTAAATGATTAATGATATTGTGGTGTGACTAATGAACTTATCTTTTGTGGTTAAGTAACTAATTAATTAAGGCCCGAATCGGTTTCAATCCATTTACAGCACACTTCAGAAGACGGATCTCTCGTTATAGTTGAGGAAGTCTAGAGTGTACTCCGATACAATGTTACAATACAGATTTCTGGACTGTTTACGGTCAACTCAAGGTATAGTAGAGCTTATGAAACCGAAGCAATCACGCAGGATTTTATGGCTGCTACCTACCGATAACAAACGGACGCTGGCTTCATGTATCCTCTGAAACGAGAAAGAGGACAAAATCTTTGATACTTGTCTCACATATTTGCTTGTCCGAAGAGGGATTGCAATTTTTTTTAGTTTGTGTGTATGTGAAGGTGATCCGGGGAACCACGGTACACACTAGAAAAATTATCTTACCGTTTTAAAGGTACATTATTCCGAATGGACATAGGTTATATAGCATTAAATAAATTATCTGCTTGTCTAAATGTGATAGTCTAAAAACTATTACACGGATTCTCATCAGTAGGTAAGGTGTTTTATCAATGGATAGACTGATTTAAGAAAATATTTAGATGTAGACCATCGGGAAATATTAACACTTAATAAAAATGTGCAACGAACATTATTAATTATTATATATGAACGTAAAAATCAAGTTTCATGAAACTAAGCAAGGGCAGCTTACTATTTTATACTAATATGTATTAATATTACACAAAGAGAGTGAGAATTGTGTGAGTTTTTATATGTGGAAAGTAATCTCTGGAACCACGGAATCTATCTGAAATATTCTTTTACCATTGTTTCAAATGCACATTATTTCGTTATAGGTTATATTATATCATGTAAATATAATAATATTTTCAACCCTAACGAAGTCGGGACAGGCCGCTTCTATATAATAAATAGTAATAATCTGTAGTCATTTGACGTCAAATCTCTGTTGCGGTATTTCCAAGAAAATTTAGATCCCGGAGATATACGAGCACGCTTTTTTAATTGCTTCATCAGTAAAGTCTTCTGGTATTTCACATCTTTACAAAGGTAAAAGGATTGAAATATTCATAGAAATTTCCTTCTACAATGGCTGTATGCGTTATGGAACCATTTGTTAATTATTTTAAACTAAATGTGGTTTAGTACTTAACAATTTATGACCGAAAGACAGAATATCTCAATATTGCCCTTATGTAGTTGCAATATTGCGACGATTACCCCAAATTGAAATTTACAAAAAATATGTTTGTGTTCAAATTCAGTCCTCAGATTTCTTATTAGTATCGATTTAAGACTGCATTAACACTTCCTGAACTAACGCTTAATTCAGATACCAAATTGGTTGCAGAATCTTTACTCCCTAGGAAGGAATCTTCACTGCTGCAATTGGGCAATAAATAGGCTTAAGTTTTTTGGACCTTTTACCGTATTCTACCTAGTACGCTATGCCATCGAGGTAAATAATAATATTTGCAACTTTTTACTCATTCGACGTAGCAGTAATTATTTTAAATTCTAATTATCAGTAACTAGCACTGTGATCAGTAATTGGATACGGAAAAATTCAACCACATTAAGGATCCAACCAAGTTAATTATGCTAAATATTTTTTAATAGATACATCCGCTTTACTATTATTATTACTCATTCAGTCACTATTTCAGAGCGGAAAAAATTATACATTCTGATATGTTATTCTGATACAGTCAGAAATATACGGAACACCCCTCATTGAAATTTGTTTGATAGATACTTGCAATAATATGAAATAAATCAATCTACCATTACAAAAATTATTTATTGTCCGCTTTACAGTGTTCTTTTGTCGTACGTTTTACTTATATTATCTTAAAGTGTCGCATCCTTTAATTTCTTTTACTTTAAAGGGTTTTATTTATAGATAAGAATTATTTTTTTACAAAAGAAAAACTATAATTGTAATAATTTTAAAGATCGTAAAATTATTTGTAATTTAATTACCACCGTTCATTAAGGAATTTCATTGTTAATCTATTTTAATATTCATGTTTTTAAAAAACCACCTCGCTATATTAAAAAAAATCAATATCAGCTAAAAAATCTCGAAGAAACTAGTAAGCGTACATCTAGAAGTATCATTACTCCTTCCCATTTTTTAAAGTCGGTTGAAAAGAAAAATACCCCCTAGAAATCACATAACTCAGTCGAGTTTAAGTAACAGATTCTCAAATGTTTATACTGTGCTAAAAATTACCAAACAGATATCCGGGAAATTCTTCATTGTTTAGAATCCATCAACACATACTCAAATGTTAGTTCTTTGTGTTTTTTTTAGCTCTAGGCCAAATTGACTGCTCAACTACGACCACAGAGCTTATGGGTTTTAAAAATACACCTACCAGAGGATACACGAAGTAGAAAAGAGTATCCAACGCTCGTACAGATCGAGCGTATAATTTTTACATTAACAAGTTATTGCGGTAATTCGCGATCTTTAACCCCTAAAGAAAGATACATGATTTTCGAAACCTACTTTATTGAAAGCAGTCGTACCGTATAACGGTTCTACCACTTTCACTATCACAAATCAGTAATCGAATAATATTGTTTTCATTTAGGTCTCCAATGTTACTCGTGTCATTATTTGGTATAAATACCAAATGATTACTACAAAATTGGAGTGTCTGTTTGTATTTGTAATATTAAAATAACTGCTTTTTGCTACATCCATATGAATGTATATACGGTACATATACCAAAATAACATTTTTTACAATTTTTGTCTGTCTGTTTGTCCCGGCTAATCTCTGAAATGGCTGGACCGATTTTGACGGGACTTTCACTGGCAGGTAGCTGATGTAATAAGGAGTAACTTAGACTACATTTATTTCTACTACATAACTTTTTTGTTATATTCCGCGCGTACGAAGTCGCGGGCACAGCTAGTCTAATATATAGAATTCTCATGTCACAGTTTTAGTTACCATATTCCTCCGAAATGGCTTGACCGATTTTGATAAAATTTTATATGTATGTTCAATAGGCCTGAGAATAAGTTGTTATCTTTTTTGTTATACTCCTATTAATAAATATATATTTTTTATTTTTTGGACAAAATTTTTTATTTTTATTTTTTTATGATGTGGCATTAAAATACTTACAACCCTAAATTTTCACCCTTCTATTATCAACCCCTATTTTTAATAGTGATATTAGTAATTCACTAATTTTCAACCCAGGTCGATAACTGAGTAATTATCACTTGATCAGTTATCCCGCCAGGCGTCTACCAGTGTCACTTCTGACAGAGTAAACATCACGGAGTAGGGATGAGATATCTTTTCTCAATACCTTCAGTTTTCGGCCATTATTATTATTGTTTGTGCATCAATCGTATTAGTGACGATTACAATTATCATTTTAGTATGTCAGTTATTTTTAAATAAATTTATCATTAATTCATTAACTCATATCACACCATGTTTTTCACACGGACAATTATACGTGGCATGCTCTCGAGTGGGCAAACCATCCCGTTTGTTTGTGTTAGCTAAAGATGGGATAACAAAAAATATTGTACACTCTATTGCGTTAAGGGATTGATATTGTTTTTAAGTGAAATTATTATAATTAGCGATATATATAATTAATAATTTATATGGCAAAACAACGTTTGCCGGGTCAGCTAGTATTACAATAAATATATTTATATATTTTTTAAAATCCAACGTAGGCTAGTGAGGCGAACATCGCGCTCGAACGAATTGATGAACAGATGGTATGAAACAGAATATTGAGAATAATATATGATATGTAATTTACCATGTGTTATTTAAAAGATGTGTTGAGGAGTTTCTTTCGCCGTTTCTTTACCTCATTGCTAAAGCACCTTTTCGAAACGGTGCTAAAAGCAAAAAATGACGTTCAAAAGTGTATTTACTGAATACCTGTATGATTAAATGATTTTGAATTTGAATTTATCTACAGTAATAACAAAATTGTTATCCATATAGAGGTCAAAACATATTTTTGCCTATCGCTTTGCTTGACTATGCTATCACACTACGACCACCGACTAAGATTCGATGATATTTTGCACTTTAGTAGGAGGATACTTTTAATAATAGGACATGTAATTGTTCCTGCGGTATAGAAAATAAATTCAGCTTTCCTTTATGGGGCTTGCAGCTCGTTTTCACAATAAGATTCCTAAGTTGATACGCGAGTTGCCCATTGAAACTTTTAAGCTTCGAATTAAAACACAACTTATAGGCAAAGGATATTATAGTATATATGAGTACATTAATGACAAGGACGCCAGGAAATAA
Organism: Megathymus violae; assembly: GCA_003671415.1. NCBI lineage: Eukaryota > Metazoa > Arthropoda > Insecta > Lepidoptera > Hesperiidae > Megathymus > Megathymus violae. The sequence goes on from PDGT01000007.1 coordinate 4,422,808, forward strand.
TAGTGTCGAAACCAGTTCCGCGCAGGTTTAAAATTTTGTAATTACCATGTGTTGTTTAAAAGGTGTGCTGAGGAGTTTATTTTGCCGTTTCTTCTCCTCGTTGTTTAAGCACCCTTTGGAAACGACGGTAGAAGCAAAAAATGACGTCCATAAGTGTATTTACAGATTACCTACATGATTAAATGATTTTAAATTTGAATGTTAAATTGTCATTTTATTAAGACGCCTGTTAATAAAATTTTAACTGCCAGCTAATGTTTCTTATTCATAGAACTTGAAATATCCATTCTTAAAACGATGCGTTTGCTATTAATAAACGTAAGACGCAGATTTTCTGAAGCGAAATGAGAGCGGGGTTCTAGTTGCAAATACATATATTTATCTGCGAAGCTTTACAGATAAAATTCCATGTAAACATAGATATGTTTACTTTGCGTTTAGGTAAACGCACATGACAAATTGGTTGTAGGCTTAACTATTTTTAATACTCAGCGAATATTGATAAAAACATAATTTCCAATTGCATATCTGGTTAGACAGTGTGCATTTAATACAACCGTAAATTGCGCAGTAATAAAAAAACATTATTTTCAAGGATTAACTAATCGACGCCATCTATCATAAATAATCGTAAAGTAATTGATTACATGCCGTAATGTAAATAAATAAGTAACGCTAAAAGATTACTCATCAATGGATATTGAAAATGTATTGGAAAATTAATAGTTATTAAATATAACTGGATTGTTTCACGGTAAAGTGTAGCCTTGTTGGAGATGGAGAGTATACATACATACTCAGTCGCCTACATACTGTTAGTTAAAAAGACAAGTTTATGACTCCAAATTTGGTACGGGACATAGAACAGAATATCTGAAGTTCCAATATACATCAGAATATTATTATAATATTTGGAAAAGTCGACAAAACTACTCTCAACGATTCTTTGTCGGTGTTTCCGACTACTTAACACGTGGGAGTCTTCAAGATCAAAGTGAAAAGGCTTTTATAAGTTAGTGCGTTGAACATCTTAGACTTGATCACCAGTTACCATTAATGGTGGGATTGTAGTCGAGCATTAACTTATTTTATATAAAAAAGCCGATACTAAAATTAAAGCTACATGGTTTACGTTTGCAATAATTACATACTTGAAACCAGATATCTTGACTCATCAAACAAGTTTCTCCGTTTAAAGTGCGGCGAAAGTTTTTTTGGTAAAATGATTCAAACAGGAACTTTCACATATGGCGACTGGTTTTTAAATGTATCGAATTCAATACTGATAATAAAACTATAATGGAGTCCAAACTGTATATTAAATAATTATTGAGCATTTTTTATAGTATGCTGTGATATCGATGGCCAATGATGTTTTTGGAATTCTTGTTTGACTATCTGTCTGTGACGTATCACGCGGAAGCCGCTG